>CABFOW010001122.1:27466-57444 GCA_902141385.1 Timema californicum | reverse complement strand
GGGGGGGGGGGGGTTGGTGGGCACATCCCCCAATTGCTGGAAGCTAGAAAAAATTATAAATTATAAATAGTTCTAGAAGCTCTCTGAAGTGTTATTTTATTTTTCATGTTAAAATAACCCCCTAGCTGCCAAAGGTTCAGAAAATTTCTAAAAATCAAACAATTTTTGAAGCTCTGTGAAGAGTTTTTTTATGGTAAAATAACCTGCAAAATGCCATTAGTCTAGGAAAATTCTAAATATTTAACACCTCTAGAAGCTCTCTGAAGTGATTTTTATGGTAACACAGCCCCTTAATTTGTATATTATGTATCTTAATTTTGATATTGTTTGAACCATAAGTAAAACCATATATATTTTGTTCATAAAATTTTGCGGGGAGTTCGAACCCCCAAAGCCCCCCTGGCTACGGCCTTTAAAATGAATATGGGCTGACCAAATGAAAGGTTCTTAAAAAAAATGTTAAACTTAAAACCTCTTCTAACGTCAGTGATATTGGTTCTGAAAATATTGTTCCTGAGAAACATACATCAGAAACAAATCTGGAATCTGGAGAAAGAATCGGAAACAGAAATATCCAATCAGGGCATTCAGAAAATAATCTTACTGGCAAAACAGTAGATACCAAGATAACAACCTAAAAGTTATCAATGACATTCAATCATCGCATTAAACAACATTATCAGTATCAGATGTCACATTAACTTTAACCAATTAAGACCGGGGAAAAAAACGAGGCAGGACCATCGTCTTCTGTAGGTGAAATAATGAAAGTATTTTTTTTAACTGACTAGTGAATATGCCGCAACTGATTACCATTTTTTGGCTAATACAAAAACTACAAAAACATTTTCCAGAATGAAATAAGCCCTAACAAAAATATAAATTGCTCAAGCAAGAATTTTTACATTAGAAGGAACTCACATCAACACAATATCAAAACTTTAATATTCCATCATAGACTTGAAAGAGCAAGTAACTCATCAGTCTAGTGATCCTGAAAGATCCTTTCAAGCCTACTCAGCTCCACCAACTATCCAGTAGTCCCAATGAGAAGATGTCTCACACCGCAATAGAAAAAACTGAGGACAAACTAAAGGTAATGAATTTCAACCAAAGTGAACCTAGTGTCTCCCGGTATAATAGCGTTTCCGTATTGGTAGTCAGAGATAATAAGGAGTGAATATTCTTTCAAGGTAGAAACGTGTAACACAAATATGAAGGCTATAATTGTTCCACACAAGTTTAAACATTATTATATTATAATAATTTCAAGACAATTAATGTCAAAATAGGTCATAAGAGCTGTACAAATATATAATTTTCAGTCACAGAGATGCCTAACCAACAATAATTACTCTGAAATCAATATTGAAGTTCAAACTTGGACATAATTTTTAAAATTACTACCTATAGGATAAAATAATTTCCATTCTGCCATGCAGTCGGGTTATTTAGTCAAAGGAAAAAAATCATTTGAAAAATATCCTTAACCTAAAATTGAATTAACCGAAAAGAATAATAGGCATGTTTGACCTTATAAAAAATATATTGAAAGTCCTAAGACCTAAAATGTGGAGTAGGTAATGTTTAGGAACGTTTGGTCTAAAGTAATTAGTTTTCAAGTCCTAAAGTGTGAGAATAAAGTAACAGTAAAGTAGGCTACACATGGTAAAAATAGAGGAATTTTTCAAATTACAATGGGGAACAAACATACAGAAATAAAGTATTTCTAAAAGTGGTCACTCGCCCCCCTCCACCCTTGTTTTACGTGGCTCACTTTAAGTAAGCCAAATCCCTTTTTAAATGAACGTTGAGAATCATAGCTATGATTACATTTTGGAAGACCGTATCTAATTACTATTATATCTTTAAGTTTATATGTTATACTTATTGATCTCTATAATAAAACTGGGTGAACATCTGTGGCTGTAATTTTCGATCTGTCGTCCGCATACCAATGTGTAAGAGAAAAGGAAACCTTCGGGTGTCCCTTTTCCACTTACACATATACAAGTCAATGTGTGATTAGTTAAATGAAACATATGTGTTAATAAAAGGTTTGAAGAGCATAACAAAGTTTGAAACTCGTGATTGTTTTCTTTAAATAAGTTGATGTAAGCTAGTATAACTTTTGATGAAAGCTCGTTTGGAAGGTTTTATTTCATATCAGAATCCTGCCTTATAGTAGTATTTAGGTAGGATAAAAGACGTCCCAGAAAAGAATTTCTATAGCCATCCTAAATGGCCATTTATCTTACCAAAATACTATTATATAATAAGATTTTGATACGTCATAAAGCCTTCCAGATCGTAACTCCTACCAAAATAAGGGTATAGTAGATACTGTACTTCCTACGAGCATATAACCTAAATTATCGTTTAAACGTAAGACCTATACATTAAGTAAGTCGTTCAAACAACATATACACAAAGTATGTCGTTCAAATTAATGTAATACAGTTTTTAGCTAACGTGTTTCAGTATATTTTTCGAACTTTCATTAACATAATATGGTTTCTGAAAGCGACATACAAGATATGATTTAAATAATATAATAATTAAAAATAATATGATAATTTAAATGATTATCTATTTAATATTAAGCTTAAGCTTGTTAATTTAAATGAATAACTATCATTTAAATTAATTTAATAATTTGAATGATTATCTATTTAATATTTCGTATATTGCATTATAGTTTCTCTTAACTATTTAGATAATCATTTAATATTTCGTATATCACATTATAATTTCTCTTAACTATTTCCATTTCAAATGTTTAATTTTTAAATTCACAATTTATAACATATTTTTATAAAATAATTCGAAATTATATTACTTTTCCTCAGACTTGAAGATGGTGAAAAATACCTAATCAGTCATCATAGAAGAAAAGTAGTATATGAAATAAGGAGAAGGGAATAAAAGAGAAGAAACCACCTTGCTATCAATGATTATTATTAAGATTATTATTACTCCTTACCAAATAAAAATGAACATTATTAGAAATGTAATTAAGATTTAAAATATCTTAATTCATTATAAATATCGAAATTTCAATATAATGTGGTTTCCGAAACCAATATACAAGCTATTAGCTAACTTTAAATATATTATAGTCTTGGCAGAATGTAAACAACATGAATGATGACTACATATTCAAATAAATTAAAGATTTTATTCTTATTTGTACAGTATTACCTGTAAACCTTAATTGTATCCTTTAATGTAAATGTTTCACCAGGCAAGTGTGGTATAATACTTCAGTATTTTCAAACACTAACACTTTTATTCATCAGAGATATGTTTTCGCACAAGAACATTGAAAGAAACCGTTAAATCTGTCCCCTCACAATAAAGCAGACGACAAAATTGAGAGTCACGTTTTGCTCCTTTGCAAGGGTGTGTTTATTTACATCCAGTATAGATAGTCTTTAACTATGAGTATAGTATAGAGCATAGATAAAGGATATATAGTATAGAGCTCACTTGTTACACTTCGACAGCACATCGAAGTTTCACAATTTATAATATTGGAGCCTCATGCATTCACTAGCGCCATTAATTGTCAGACACAGTGCATAATACTGACAATAGAGCTCAAATCCAAAAGTGTTTTATTACCTAGCATTTAGTATCCATAGTATCATTCACGTGACCTTTGTTAACAAATGACTCCACACTCCGAAAAATTAAATCCTGGGAATATTTTGATGGTTGTATTACTTTAATATTTCTTATCTATGAACTTCTCTTGTTTTAAGTCATGATAGATTTTTAGTGAATTATTATTTTTAAAAGTTAACATTTAATGACATACTTTGATTTAAAATAGAACATTGATAATGGGTAGTACGGATAAAGGTGTAATAACAGGGTTTATTTGTAGACTATGTTCGAAAATGAATCGTTTTGTTATTCATATATATGGGGAAAAGGGGGAGAAAATGAAACTGGCAGAGAAAATCAACACTTATTTGCCTATTACTGTAAGTTTGAATACATTTATTATCATACCTCATATACTTGGTGCTAGAAACAATACTTTAGGTTTTGTTTTTGGCATTTCCACATAACATTGTGCCTAATTTATAAACAAAACTTTTGACATTTGGGTAAATAACTGCGTCGCATTATGTTGTAATCTGGTGTTAACTCTTCTAAAGTCGTAAGGTTATGCTAGATATTTTTGTGTAAGTAATATATCAATTATTGATTAAACTAAAGCTTGGGCAATTTCTAGTCACCTACATTTTACAAACGAGTAAAAATAAATAATGAAAATAATAAATTAATCTATCAATCGTTCCTGGATGAGTTTAAAAACATACATGCAGGTTTATTATATCACAAATTCAACCTCGTTAAGTTTGGCACACTTTTCTCTGGCATAGTATGATCTAAACTTTTATCTAGAAAGATTGTTTTTAATTTTGCGCACACCACCAACATAACTAGCAGCTTTTGTATGGTTGTAAATAGCAAAACCCTGTTTGACTTAACCTAACTTTGAAGTGAGGGTTAGAACACTTGACACACTAATACTTTAACATAGGCTGTATCCGAATAGTCTACTTATGTACTGTGGCGTTGATAGCTGCATTGGCAATCACGTGACCAAGTGTAGATCTGTCCGAATAGTCGCGGAATAGACCGATGCAGTCTTCTCGCAATCTTGGTAACCATTATTACGGAAAGATACGAGCCATGCGGTTTTCTCGCGGCGTTAGTGCGGTGTTTGACTGGCAATTGTTTTAGTATTATCGTTTCATCTGCTAGAGCACCAACTTACACAAATATTTTGTTTTCATTAGAGCTAATAGATGGCTTTTACATAGTTTCTAAGTTATTCGGTAGGAAGCAGCACTGCAGACCTAACTATGTTGCCGTTCGAATAGTTTGATGCAGTCTTCGCTATGAAAACCGCGAGAAGTGTAAAACTATCAAGACTGCATCAAGTCAAGTGTACTTGACTTTTCGGATACAGCCATAGCTTTAACATGTTCATTATTTTTACTATTAAAACTAATTTTTTACACTAGAATAACAAAGTGGCACTGCAGAAGAGAAAGAAAAGCTTAAGTCACTATTTTGCAATGTAATTTGCCCATAAGCTACTTACTTGATACATTATTTTTAATTTATCAGTGTAGTACACCAACTAACCTAGTGATCCATGGCCAGCAAGATGGGGATGCTTCCATTGTCTCCACAAGCTATTTCATTTCAATCAAGTATATTTGTAACTGGCTTAAAGTTACAAATATGATTAAATCCTAAGTTAAAAATTGGATTAAATCCTGGCTAAGTTAAATATTTTCCAGTCCCTTATTAGTATAAATAACATAAAAATATTATAGGCATAACTCAGAATTTCCACCATTAAGTGTCTTGATTTAGGGTGAGATGGAAGGAATGGGAGTTAAGGTCTTTATTTTTGAAGTTTTTATGATAAAACTTGGGCCAAAATAATTCATATATTGGTTCATTAGATACATACATACTTAATAAAGCCGCTCCCTTATGGAGTAGGCAAGAAACTGTGTGTAGGCCTATAGCTTAAAAAAACTCATGATCCGTCCTTATCAAAAACTATCACTCTAGTTTTTGAGACACTTATAAGATCTATTCTGCCTGTCACCACATTCAAATGCTTTAATGCATTCTGAAAGTTATTTTCATTCTCAGCCATTAATACGGCATCATCTGCATATAACAGCACTCTCACATTCACATTGTTAATTTTTTACTCCAGCCGCACCCTCATAAGTATCCCTCATACACTTGTCCAGGAATACATTGAACAACCCTGGATACAAAAAACAACCTTGTCAGACAACACCTTGTTCAATGTCAAACCATTCGCTCAACGCTCCATCCACCCTAACACACTCCTCCATTATACACTACCATAATTGCATTTACTAACCATCCATCCACAGCATACTCTCTCAGAACATTCAATAACATAATCCTATTCATCCGATTGTAGGCCCTATGATTTCTCCAGATAAACAAATGCAAAATAAACTTTCTTCTTTACTGCCATGCATTTCTAAATCATTTGTTGCAATGCAAATATTTGTTCCATGCAACCACATTGCACAACCCAAATCTTGTCCCCAGTTTTTTCATGCACCCTCTCAATTAGAGCTCTCCTAAAAACTTTTTTGGTAATACTCAACAAATTAATTGCCATATATATATATATATATATATATATATATACCCGCCTCGGTGGTGTAGTTGGCTAACGCGCTTGTCGTGTTGAGCTCGACCGCTGAGGACGGGGAGATCGAGGTTCGAATCTTGGTCGGGTGAACTGGGGGTGGATTTCCTAAATGATTTTCCACTCTCCCTCCACGCAAATGCGGGTTCACTTCCTCTAATTAAACCTCCCCGATTCCTAATCCATTAGAGTAATTAGTACTTAAAGCGTATAACCCGAACAGGTAGTAAGATGCGGTGCTAAATATTATAATAATTGCCATATAATTCTTACATTCACTCTTACTGCCTTTGCCTTTGTATATATAAAGGAACAATGAAAGCATTTTACCACTCAGCTCACACAATCTGGCAAGAAGTACCATGTCCCCACACTTATGCATTTCACTTGTGATCCCATTTACACCCACAGCTTTGCCGTTTTTTAAATCAAGTAATACATTCTTCTAAAATAAAATAGATACCACATTTAAACTCATTGTATTTTTGGTATTTCCACTTTTTTTTTCTTCTTTCATTCCATTTAGGGCCTACAGCAACTATTACCAATTTTTCCTTCTAAAAAATGTATGTTATTCATTTCTCATCCCTTTTTCAAATAATTCCTAAACATGTGTTTACCTTGCACAATAAAACATGTCTCCAATGACAAATTAACACTCTTCATTTCTAACATTTTCTCTAAAACAAATTTTAATGCCTCTATAATTATATTTATAATATCTATTAGGTGTCTGGAAAAATGAAAATTTACTCTGGAAAACACAGGGAATTTTGTAATAAGAAAATAGTGGCAACCCTGTAAATGTTGAAAATTAAACCATATGCAGTGGCAGCTTGTTCATAAGAGCTGCAGAACCTCTCACAAGTGTGTGTATATATATATATATATATATATATATATATATATATATGTATGGCTAAAATATACATTAATTAGTAATAACAAACGTATTGCAGTAAAATGCTTCAATATAAATTACTTCATGGGAAGCTTCTCTTGCATTGTGAATAAATCTGTCAATCCGAATTACAAATTTTGATCCTCAATAATAGAAAAATGTATAAAATATTGTTATAATACTATAAGTTTTCATTTAGAAGCCCGAAATGGTACATTTTTGCCCACTTTGACTCCACCCAAAATTGTGTCCGACTCCACAGCCTTGCCTTCAACCTCGTCCCCTACACCAATCTCACCTTAGCAGCACCCTCCCTTTTCAAACTAATTAAATGCATATTTTTTTACTCTAGAGCAATATTTTATATTTTTTATAACAATTTTTTTTGTCATAAAAATTGAAAAATATGAAACCTTAAACCTCGTGTTTATCCTTCAAAACAAATAAACAAACCATTTTCAAGTTGGTAAGCTTAGATTTTAAAATGCAAATTATTAAGTTAATCTATCAGATGTAAGCCCATTGTAGATGAAAATTAAGATTAGTACATGTAGACCTGATCATTATTGCAGATGAGTGATATTTATTTAAATCAATATTATACTTACTCTGCACACACAATTTACAGCATAAGAGCAATTGAAAATACTAAGTTTTAATTTGTGGTTTTAAAAGTATCCCTTGAATTTACCCAACTTAAATTTATCTTTCAGATCAACCCAACCGATCCTCTACCTAAGACGGTCTGTATACCATGCATTGATCGTTTGGAAGTACATCATGAATTAATGGAACAATTTTTGTGGGCGCGGAAACATTTGGCAATAGCAAGTTCTGCAGAGTCTTCTGATGTTAGTGAAGTATAGTTTTTTAAAGCTATTCATCACTTAATAAGCTGATATATTTATGAATACAGAACTATACATGTAAATTGTGGATGTGTCTGTGTCCAAGGCCACTCGAAGCTAACTGCACTTGGAGATTGCATCAACTCTTGAATGAAAAGGGTGAAGTAATTTCTGATTCTGATTCAAATTCTAAAATGTAAGGTACAGACACACCTCACATACTTGAACAACATGTTAATACATGCTAGCCTTCTTTCTAATGTACACTCTGTTTACCCTACAAGGTAATTGTCTTACCTTGACGAAATACACTATGGCCTTATCTTATAAGATACACCATAGTGGAATATTGCAAGGGTGAAATAAGTATCCATATTGTTAATTATAATTAATTTAAATCCACATTTTGTGGTGTTCATACATGTTAATAAATGCCTTTATGAAACAGGTCATTATTGAATTCTGTTTAGTTTACCTCTTACTCACTTTGGTGGCCGCATGGTCTAAGGCTCTACTCTCGTAATAGACTAAATTACCGATGACCAGGAGAACGTGGTTTGATCCCGGTCGGATGTACTGAGGGTGGTTTTTCCTTGATGGTTTCCCAATCTCCACACAAATATGGGTATACTTCCTCTAAATAAATTCAACCTTCCTCATCCATAACCCATTAGCATAATTAATACATTAAGTGTTTAACCAAAGATAATATAATTTACTACCCTACGATGTAATGTGTAGTGATGTGTAATAATTCACAAAACATTTTCATCATGGAAATGTGTGTTTTGGAATAAGTATTAAGGGAAAAAAAAGTGTTTTAATAAAAAGTATATACAAACATTTTATAATGACATTAATGTTTAAGAAGTGTGGTCGTCCAGTGTACACAAATTATTTAGATGCAAACTGCTAAGAGATCAAGGACTAATTCAATATTCAAACAAAATGTTATTTAAAAAAAGTGGTTTAGATTGGTATATTAAGGTGAAATTTAATAGTCAAAACTGCACTTAAAGTACACACTGAAGCCTCCTATTTCTGTACCAAACCAAAATCAAATCTGCCCATACAAGGATGTTGTTTATGCAATCATAAAAAAAGTAGTTCATTACAAACTTTTTTTTTAATAATCATAAATATTTTTTTAACTTTGTGTTTTCCAACATTTATTATCTAGTACATCGTTAAGTGTGTTTTTTCTATTACCAAATTAAACCATTATAATCAAAGGAAACAATAAGTAGAGGAAAATTTAAGATAATTCAGCAATATTTGCTTGGAAAGAAAATAGAACAGGCAGTTGCAGTTGGGCCACCTGGGTTGGAACCACCTATAATACATTCATTTAGTTTACTTGGATGACAGCTCAAAAAGTTACTAGAAATAATCCCTAATACATCCCTACACCAACAGTTGACATCTGTCACTTTGGATAGCTGTAATGAAAACCTATAGCAATGTATGAATTTACAAATTACTTGGCAAGTAACAAATAAAGGCTATTTATGCAAAAATATCTTGATATAATAAAAAAAAACTGTTCAATTTGACATTGAGAAATTTACAAAAAAAATATATTTATTTTTTAAATGTTTGGTAAACTGTCATACAATTAATATTGTGCAACTAGAGAATAGCAAATGTACAATACATTATTTGATAATGTATCTTTATTATGGCTCTCAAGGGTAAAATTTATTTATGCATATGAATATTCATTCTAAAATAAGAAATAATTTAAGAAAATCTAACTTCTTGAATAAAAACATTAATTTCACACAAAAGTGAAATGTTTTGTTTCTTGCATGTTAACAAAATGATATATAGTATTTTGAACCGAGTTGGTTATAGGCCTACAGCGATTGTATTACTATATAACAATCACCCATTGCCACAAATAATACTCACTTCATTTAATATCAGGAAAATAACTCGTGAAAAGATTGATCTTAACTATTTAAAAATAAATATTGTGATAAAATAACTCTTCATTCACCACGAAAAATTGGAAAAAGGGTGAGTCAGGAAAAATTGAAAATGCCAAGGAATTCTGTACAGGTAATAGAAGTTACCCTAATACTATAAGAACCAATTACTTGGTTTACTTGTGTGAAAAAGTTACATCAGTGATAAATATTGTAAAAAAATATATAAATACACCTAGTTCAGGTAACTTTTAACTTCATTTAAAAATATTTTTTCCAAATTGTTTGGGAATTAATAATTCTTGTCTTGTGATTTTTCTTTAATTTTATGGTCTTGCACAGAGATACTTTTTTTTGTATTTATTCAATTTTGTTGCAGGAGACATCAGGAAGCAATTCAACCAGGAACTGCGAGCTGCATTTGCCTGGCTGCAGTTCGTCTTCTACCCCCTCCCCCGCAAGCGAAGCGCGCCCATCCACCTCGTCTCAAGTGCTAGAATGAAACGTGATGGACTTAACTAGTGACTACACCATGTTAAGACACAATGAATACATGTGGACGTTACAATAACCTTGTGTTCATAAAGACTAAGAACATAATGTGCATGTATCATGTGTAAGTGTATGTAAATATGTGATTATTTTAAATCTAATCCCCCCCCTCCTAAAATTATCTCTCTTCCCTAGCCAAATGAGACTTTGAATAAGTACTCAAACAATTGTGTGAATTTCTTAAATGAGGTGATTTTTTATCGTTGTTTGTTTATAGCCTTTATAATGTTTATTTGGTTTATTTAATTTATTCCTGTAAAACCATTAAAAAAATGCAATGATCAAAACTTTAAGGTCCAGTACAAGACCAGTTTTTCTCTTTAATCTTAACGTTACAAATAGTTTTTTTAAAGAGGTTATTGAAACATGACAAGCTTAGTCAAGAATATTTAAAGAAATTACTGCTTTAGATTTTCCTACCAAAAAAGGAGTAATTTGAGATACATCATTGTTATATATATCCTTTGCGTTGCATTGTGTGTGTGTGCGCGCGCACACGTTTGTGATTGTTTACTTTTATCTATACTTGTTGGTATGTGTTTTGTGCCAATGAAATTTGAGGGTTTGGGGTGGAAATGGGTTGGGGGGGGGGGAAGAGGGAGAAGAATATAACATAAGAGGGTATTGTGCATAAGATGACCATTAAAATGTCAAAGTTAGCTACTGAGTTGACTGGTTTTGTTGATGAAAAGAAGAAAGTATGAGGCTTAACAGCTAAAAGAAGATATAGAAGGGTATCTCTCATTTGTGATTTTAGTACATAAAAAAATTCATTACCGTTTCAAGCCTATGGTCTGGGCCAGTTTTTTTTATTCAAACCATATATTTTCTACTGCCAGCTTGCTGTAGCTTCATGTGCCTTAAAATATAACTTAAACTAGGACAAGCACAACATCCAATCCCCAGCGGTTAATTCATCACTGTAATAGGGTTAACCTTCATTTCACCATTGATACATTTTTTTTTACCATGGCACCCTTAGCTCTGTAGACAGACCCGCTACCGACTGAGCTAAGGGTGTCAAACTGATTTTAGAACATGCAAGGTGATATTAAGGACACCTTAATACAAAAAACATAAATAAGTACAGCTTAAAAATCATCAAGGCTCGTTATCTGTAAAGAAGCCGGCACCATATGAACAACTACACTCTAGATGAACAGTAAATTACCGTTTTTTTTAATATTGCTAAATTCTCACATCCAAACATATTTTCATCGGTTTTTTAAATTTTGCTAGGAACATTGAATGGAATTATAATTAATTTCTCTGTTACAATCACAGTATTTTTTAAATTTAGTCCTACCATTTGATTCATTATGACTTAATTTTTAAATTATTTAAAAATAAGCAATTTTAGATTTAAAATATTTTTTTAATATGAGTTTTCACTTTGAAACTCGCTTGAGATCAACTCAAATAATAAAAAACCCTAATCAGTGTGCAAGTAGTGCTTTCTTTCCATACATGGTGTGTGGAGTGCCATCTTCTTGCTTCGGCCAGGTTACACACATGTACCAAACCCTTCCTTCACCTCTGACAAGACATCTTGTGAATGTGGGGAATGCCAGGCCTCCACCGTGGTTCAGATTCCACGTTAAACTGTAGGTCCTCCATTTCATCTCACAATCACCCTACCATTATACATTAGCGTAAGTGCGTATAACCCGAACGGGTAGTAAGACGCGGTGCTAATAATAATAACACATGATTGATTCTCATAACTAGGAAACAAACTTAAACCTTTTCATTCCATGATGATGACGGTAAATTAGACTTTAGATCAAACATGATGAAGCAATTTGATTAGAGTTGGATTGAATCATATGAGTAATAAAAAATACCAATGGTAACAAAATATTAACATTCTTTCTTATAATCCATTAGTTATTACATACATACTGTCAGTTAAGCGTTAAAATTACTGGTCTGGGGACTGGTTATTGAGATTGTACTTTACAGGTTTTCTTAAGCGTTGGTACAGTGAAATATCTTTAAAAAACACACTTAAGAAGAAAAATTCATACAAGGTTGCTTAGTTTTTAGATGCTGACAAAATGACATGATTTTTTATTTAGTGGACATCTTTTTAGTCAACTATTGTTTTTCAAATGGGACCCTGTATTATTTGATTGCAGAATCATATACTACAAAAAAATTATATTTGGAAGAAGGTATAGGAAAGGTGGATAGAAACACATAAAAGGGGGACATACACAATATGGCCTATACAATGAAAAGAAGAACACAGTTCACACTTTACACTGCTGCCAATGGACAAAGAGGTAATGAATGTCTCTTAAAGAAAATTGATTGTCACCGCCCAATCCCCCGACCTAGGTTTCATTCTACTACATACTAAAAAAAAATGTCACTTTTATCTTAACACTTTGTTTACCCGAGGTTTATTTTTTATGATATTTGATTAATTAATGAAATACATTTGAAAATTTTGGAACTGTTTTTATTTCAATTTATTGCCTACTTAGAATCTGTAGTGTGAACAAATGCAAGCAAAACATGTTTATTAGACTAACCTAAAAGTTTGCACTAAATAGACTACTTGATTCTTCATAATGTGAGGTATTTTTGTTTATTGTAAATCTATGTATTGTGAGCTATGGACTTTTATTCTATTGCTGACAAAATTGAAATGATTTTAATTTATGGTGAATGTAGAAGAAAAGTTAATGATGGTATTCTACTGTACACTGATCCTTTTCCCCCGAGAGAAATGCAACATCACGTAGGTCTTTTTTACCATGTAGGTAAAGAATTGGTGGAAATGGAGTGTTCAGGTGAGGGGGGGGCTGCCAAGCAATTGTCACCAGTGAACATAATGAGATCAGATGCAGTAACTTTTAATCCTCACTTGGTTCTTGTGTGATTTATGAATATCCAAGTGTAGTGTGCTCAAAATATTGAAGCATCATCATATATTTCATATCATATGCCATTGTATCAAGAGCTTCATGGAGAAGATTTCCCTAATCGAGTAGCATTCTGCCAATGGGCACTTTAATAATAAAGCAAAAATAAGAGTATTATTCCCTGATGAATTTACCTTTACAAATCATAAGGCAGTTAACTGACAAAACATGCATTATTGGAGTGTAGAAAACCCACGGTGGTTGAGCCAAGTTGAAAGACGGCACCCTTGGACTGTGAAACTTTGGTGAGGACTGAACAGAGACAAATTGATTGGCCCCTTTTTATTGACGGTAAATTGAATGGTGACAAATACAAAACCTTGCTAGATCAAGGATTGCCATTGCTGCTAGAAAATCTAAACATACAAGAACGGCAGAATATGGGGTTTCAGCATTATTCCAGAATTGCACGACAAGTATTGGATTGAAATTACAATGGATGCTGGATTGGCAGAGTTGATCCAATTAGTTGGACCGCTAGATCACCAGATTTTTTTCTTATGGGGTTACCTGAAAGAAAGAATATACCATGAAGTACCATCAACTCCAGAAAATATGATGGAACACATTCGAATGGCTTGTAGATATATAGATTGAGACATTCTATAAAATAATCACAATTTTTTTTACCAAGTAAATTGGAAAGCGTATCCAAGTAGGTCATTATTTTAAACATTTATAATTTAATGTTTCAACCCTTATGAACAAATGTTTATTTTTTGTTTGTGAGAGCGTTTTGCACGTATTTTTTTACACTTCACAGATTCTCCAGTAGCCCCATGGCTTCTTTGGTGCTGACTGACAGCTAAAAGCTTTGAAAAGTTACCAGACCAAATTATGTATCCCTACGCAGAACAATATGAGCTGCAAAAACATGTGTTTAGCAGCTGTCACTTCTGACAGTAAAAATTTAGGTATTATACCTAAATGTTGACTGTCAGAGGTCAGCTGTGAACTGTCAGTCAGCACCAAAGAAACCTTGGGGCTACTGTAAGTAGGCAAAAAAATGAAATAAAAACTGATCCAAAAACATGTATTTCTTTACTTCATAAAATATCATTAAAAATAGCCATTGAATAAATGAGTGTTTCAGACAAAAATTACTTGGTTTTTTCGTAGAACACATGATCCCATTTGAAAGACAATAGTTGACCTAAAGAGGACTTTTAAGACGTCCACTAAATAAAAAAATTAATTATGTCATTTGGTCAGTGTTTCAAAACCAAGCATCTTTGTATGAAACTTTTTTCCTTGCATGCATTTTTTATATTACCTTTTGCCAACTTAGAAAAACCACCATGAATATGTTGGTTCTGAACCACCAATATGCAGTATTAAATCTCTAAAACAAATTTTACTTGAAAAATTGAACAAAAAATAATAATTAAAGGATTTGAGCCATGAATTTGAAATGTTCTCAAATCTTAAAATATCCTTATAGATTCAAGGGTCCTGTCTTCAAACCCGATGTTACAGTATTTACACTTTCATTTATTCAATTTTATACAATAGAGAAATAAACACTTCCAACCAAAACATTGAACAATTTGGAGGCAAGAGAAACATGCAAGTTGAAGTGGGAGATTGTGCCTTTTGTGTATGTGTAGTCCTAGTTGATGAATAGGTATAATCAAAACTAAGCCATGACCATTTGTTTAATTAATGCCTAGCCACCTTAGAAGATTTGGTTTTAATGATGTAGAGAACAAAAAATTATTATTATTATTATTAGCACCGCGTCTTACTACCCGTTCGGGTTATACACACTTACGCTAATGTGTAATGGTAGGGTGATATGAGATGAAAGGGAGGACATACAGTTTAACGTGGAATCCGAACCACGGTGGAGGCCTGTCATTCCTCACATTCACAAGATGTCTTGTCAGAGGTGAAGGAAGGGTTTGGTAATCAGATAAATCTTTGCTGGGACCGAGGATTGAACCCCGGCCGCCAGCATAGAAGTCTGACACTTTACCCCTAGACCGCCAGGTCACCTAACAAAAAATTAATTTGATGACTGATGAGTGAATGAATCACTCATAACGTGACTGCTTAAATAAAACTCTTAATGGGATTGATGCATCAAAACTTTTTAGAATAAACCAATTATTTTTTCTCAACATAACAAATTTTAATTGTGTTTTAATTAAAAAGAGGCATTTAAAACTGCCTTAATTTTTTTATTTCTTTTAAAAGCTATCTTAATTCATCAAATTAGGTTTATAAAATTTTCCAACTATTAACTTTTAAGTGTTTATGAGTTTTTATTTTTGACTTAATAACAAGCTATTGGATGAACATGTAAATATGTCAATACGATTGCCTGAATACTTTCTAAACTATTAAATATTTACTACTACACATGAAAAACTGTATTTTTAAATATCTCTTTTTTTTTTTTACTTTTTAACTTTTATATTTATTTCAGATGTATAGTGTATTTATTAGTTCTGAGTCATTCAATGTTTGATTGTCGCCTTTAGGAGATTGGATTTTTAAAATAGCTTGAGCCCTATTTTGGGTTTACTGTTTTAAAACATCACTTCACTTAAGACATTTTTGTGTGGATATTTCATATTTTTCATGGACACACATTTCACAAGGAGATGTACCCCTATTAGCATCAAGAGAGTGGAACATTAATAAAGTAAAAGGCCGACAGGCAAAAAGAAGTTGAGTGGGTCTATATTTTGAGTATGTCTTAGTGTCACAGTAGTGTGAATGGATAGTGAAAAAATAATGTGAGCATGTGCTCAGGACTTGACTACTGTGCCATTCACATTATGAAATCACTTCTTGGACAAATCCCCACGCTCTGCAAGCAACTTAACTCAAAGCTATTACTGTTCCACTCACACTTCTGACCTCAGCTTCAGTAATCCCGACTGGAATTCAATAACAAGACATGTTAGTGTATAGTGCTACTACTGTTAGCAGTAGGAAATAAAAGAGAATAATTTTTTAGAACATTACACAGGCAATAAATACACACAATGGGAATGTCCATTGGATTCACTCTTTACAATCTAAAAATGGATTACATTTAATAAAATGAGTCTGAATACAAACCTTGTTTAGAACTATGGCCTGCATATAGGTGACATTTTACAATGCCCACTGAGATACAAGAGAACAAAGTAGTCTGTTACCATTATGATATGTGGTTACATCGTGTAGGTACACTAAACACATAAAACTCATTTTCTCCACTACTTTGAGTCCTTAACTGTACAGGATAGAGGATGGTTATAAAATAGGGGGTTAAGAGTAAGGGGTTCTTGGAGGGGATCATTTAATGATATTTTATTCATTTGGTTAATTATGTTTAGAGCACAGTTATTTTGACCATAGACAAACGAAAAAAAGTATTTTTGTGGCCTGGGCTATTAGAAATACCACAAGTATCTGCATAGATCTTTTACAATAACCAGCGGCGCCCAAGTACAAAACAACTGGTGTTGCAAGAGGACCACTTCAGTGTCCAAACACAATAAGCTTAAGCTAGCCTTCTTTGTATTCTCTATGAAGTATTCTGAAAATTGAAAAATGACACCTGGTCATGGGAATCGAACCCGGGACCTTCAGCTTAGTACGCCAATGCTCTTACCACTGAGCTATCCAGGATTCGTCCCGTGCCCATGGTCATTCTTCACTCATATTTTAAGGCAGAGTCTTGGATAGCTCAGTGGTAAGAGCATTGGCGTACTAAGCCGAAGGTCCCGGGTTCGATTCCCGTGTCCAGGTGTCATTTTCCAATTTTCAGAATATGATATCTAAGTGGTGCTATCCTCACTAAAATGCATAGATGATAGCTTCGGCTATCCGATTCATTAATATATGCAATCCCGTACAATTATAATATAATTGTCAATTGGCTGCATTACAAATGCCAACTAACGAGTCGTGGATGGCTGTGATCTTATATAATCACATGTTTATAAGCTGACGACTTCCGCACATCCATCAAAGACTCTGCCTTAAAATATGAGTGAAGAATGACCATGGGCACGGGACGAATCCTGGATAGCTCAGTGGTAAGAGCATTGGCGTACTAAGCCAAAGGTCCCGGGTTCGATTCCCGTGTCCAGGTGTCATTTTTCAGAATATGATATCTAAGTGGTGCTATCGTCACTAAAATGCATAGATAATAGCTTCGGCTATCTGATTCATCTCTATGAAGTAGATAACTGTTAGTTTAGAAGCGTTGTAATCACTGGTTCAATTCTAAATAACCTATAAACAGTGTAATCAGGTATTTTTTTCACCCTGTTGTATTTTAAGATGGTGTTGTTTATTTGTTGGTTTATTATTATGTACTTTTATAACTGTTGTAAAGTCAATAACTTAATCTATTATTTGAGTAGCACAACTTTTTCCTGGATATTTTTTTGTAATTTACCAAATTCCCGACTTATTCCTGTTTTTCCCCAACCACTTCAAATTCTCGGCTAATTCCAGTTTTCCCGGATGGTAGACACCCTGTTGTGTATATTTGACACCCACACACTTTCTATCCCGCTTCACAAATCTAACTTCTATTCTCTCTCTTCTACTGGCTGGAGCTTGTTACTGGAATGCTCTTGATCTAAATAATAATTATGGTTTTTAGAAAAAAATAAAGCTCTACAACTCTGTAAAGATCAGGAGAGACTATACAGATTATTCTTTTATGGAAAGCTGGGCGATGTTTAGGTTAGGCTTTACATTAGATGAGCAAGTCTAGAAGAATTATTGGATTAAGTTTGAACACAATTGAATGACAAATCAATATAATATTCTTTCAAGAGATTTTGGGTTCTAAAACTAGAGGTAAGAAATTTACAAATTTGTACTAATATTATAATTATTTTCTTAATTGTTGTTATATATATCTGACACTGAATGGATATTTCATAAGCCTATATAAAAAATATCATACAATATAACAAAATAAAGCCTTAGAGTAATAACTGTTTCTGGATACATTTTTCTAGTTTTTTTCCTGCTTTCTTTTTTTTTTATTACAAACTTATATATTTTACATCATAAAATAATTAAAAAATCAATAAAACTATCTTATACATAAAAAAGTTAGACATAAATATTCTACATTTTGAATTTGAGCATATCATCATCATCATCTTCATGTTTCAAGCCTGTGTCCAGGCAAGTTAAGTAAAATGCCTTTATTGTCCTCTATCCTTCCTCCATTGTTCTCCTCTCACTTGTATGTTCTGTTATCTGCTCCTCTCTATTTCTTGGTCTCCCTCGAGGTCTTATTCCTACATACTTCACCTCGATAATTTTCCTTCATGTTCTCTTATTTTACATCCCCATAAATACATGCTCATACCATCTGTCTTGCTTCCTTATCGTGTTTCCCCTAATGACAGCTAACACGCTCCTCACAAACTTCATCCCCATAGTCTATACTTTCCTACTTGTACACTCAATCTTCATGTTTCTGTTGATTATATGTTCATGGGTATAAAGTACGCCCTATACAACACTTCCCTGCACTTAAAGGGCACTTCTCTTCTCAATAGCAGGCCTCTTACACACATAAGGAACAACTCCCCCTGCTGCCCTCTTCTTATTTGATCCTCTATACTCCCACCCTTTTATTTGTTAAAATGTATATCTTATTTTAAATATTTTTTTAATAAGTAACTAAGCATCTTTAGCGGAGTCGAAATATAAGTATTTGATAATGTGTGTGATATTGTATTAATTTATATTTGTGCTTCTTTCCACAATTTCATAGTAATTTATCAGCTTAGGATGATGAGTATGCTTGCTGTCACGAGGAGAAATATTAATAGGAATAAAGCTGTTCAGGCAAGAGTTGGCAATAAGAATAACCTGAGAGATAAGAGTAAGCACGGGTGAATCGGTATAGTCATATAGTGAGGATGGAAAAACCAAAAGGGAGACCAAGAAAGAGACGGGAGGCGCAGAATAACAGCATGTGTGTGACTGAGAAGAGAAGAATGGAAGTAAATAAAGGAGGCTGAAACAGTTGTTGTTGATGATGATGATGATGAAGATTTATAATGTTGTAAGTTATAATTGGTGTTTCAAGTTTTATATACAGAATAAAATTTTCACCTAACATAAAACATATACATAAAAGTTGGCGTTAGTAAAATGTTTGTATATTTAATTCGGTTTCACTTTTGATTTAAAATGTAAAGTGGTATACACACATGATTTCTAAAGAGATTCAATTTTTGTTTATTAGAAACTAAAAATTCACTGAGAGCAAGTTTGTTCTGTTGTCAAATGCTCAATTAAACTTGAAAAAAACTTTTAAAAAAAAGTTCAAGTCAAATATTAGTTGTTTAGCTTTCATTCCTTTTAAATTAAAAATGTAGATATAAATAAAAAAACTACCCTATCTTTGTATTTTCTTAGAGAGTATTTGAATGAGAACTCAACAAAGGAAACCTTGGCCATTCTTAAAGCATGGGTCAATATTAACATATGGCATATATTTAATCAAATTAAACATGGTTTTCTTGGTATAATATACTAACAAAAGTAATTAATCATAAATATTAAACATAATTATGTTTAAAAATAAGAGAGACACCAGATAAAACTTACTAGGTAATGCTGGATAAGTAATAACCGAAACAAAACACCAATACATAAAAATATATACACTAGCTTTCATCCACCACAGGTAGCTTTGTCAAAAGTCAAGGATGTTTGACCAAATTTATTTTGTCCCACTAGGCACAAATTGATGTTTTTAGTTTGCTTCATATTATATTTTTAAAATGGCGAGATAAATTGTGGGTTGGATTCAAAATATCCAAGTAAAATAAAGATTCTTGTCCAAGATTTAAAATAGTGGTTCTCTTGTTGTGATGTAGATTTAGACAACTTCTCAATCATGCTCTGGAGCTTTAACCACTCTCATCACTGGAGCTACTTGGATTCTCTGGACTCTCGGGTATCACAATTCGCGTTCTACTTCTTGTCCTAGAAATATCATTGAAACATTCACTTTTATAAGATAGTTCAAGTCATTTGATATTTGATTACTCACTATTAATAAAATGACTATTCTACACGGAAGAAGGTGAGAGAGTGAGAGAGAGAGAGAGAGGCATCAAACACATTATGAATAGAAATTAAACACCAGGAAAGGCACTTTCAAATACTCAAAGATTCTTCTTTTTTATTCCCTTTTCCTTATTTATATTCTTTTCTTCTATGATAAAGACATGTTTCGATGATTTTTCACCATCTTTAAGTCTGAGGAAATATTTCAAATAATTGTATAAAAATATGTTACATAATTGTGAATCTAAAAAAATTAAACATTAGAAATGGAAATAGTTAGGAGAAACTATAATGTGATATATATATAATTCTCTATTTGATATTTCATACATCACATTATAGTTTCTCTTACCCTATTTCCATTTCTAATGTTTAATTTTTTTTAATTCACAATTTTATGACATATTGTATACAATAATTTGTAGGGTTGTGCAAAGACCACTTTTTCAATTCGAAGTGAACTCGAATCGAATATCTGAAATTTTCTCGAAGCCGAATCGAAGTTTGAATATTTTTTTGATAGTGTTTTTACACTAGAAAAATATATTATATTGTTATTTATTGAACTTTATGTACTGGAATTACCTAGAAAATGTTTTATTGTACTAATTGTTACTAATATTTTATTTTAATCTAATAAATAAAGTTATATTACAACCTATAATTTAAGTACTTAGGAGTTTTTCCAAATAAATATTATTTTATATTATATATATAAATGGCAATAATTGACCATAAATAGAGTATTTTAGCTGTTAATATTTTAATAGACAAAGCTTTGAAGCACAATTTTTTTTTTGAAGCAAAGTCGAAGCTGACATTTGTTTCGAAGTTTTGAATCAAGGTCAAAGCTTTGTACACCCCTAATAATTTGAAATAACATTGATTTTCCTCAGACGTGAATATGGTGAAAAATCACCGAAACATGTTGTCATCATAGAAGAAAAGTATATAAAATAAGGAGAAGGGAATAAAAACGAAGATATAACCTTACTATCAAATTCTCCATTATGTTTGATATTGATCAAATAAATAGCAATTATACATGGTAATATTATTAAAAATGGATATAGAGGGACTTTATGAGATTGTAGGTGAAGTGGTATGAGCATTTAATGAGGATGTCAAAGAAAATGATAGAGATGAAGTAAGTAGGAAAAAGACCGCAAGGAAGGCCAAGAAAATAATGGGAGGAGCAAATAACAGGAAATATGTGAGAGAATAATTGATGCAATTAAAGGAGGAAGAATGGTGGAAGGATAGAGGAAGATGGAGGTATTTTACTAAAGTGACCCGCCTAAAGGCTGGAAACAGTTGAGGGTGATGATGATAGTGTGACTTGCCACTATTTATTGTTTAGCTATGATATACATGTTTAGGCCCAATTTTATAATGTCATGTTATTCTATTCGATAGGGCTTAACATGAAGTTAAGCGATAACGACCACTACTTTTGATTTTACAATGTTTGGTAGCGCTAATGTTCACGTAAATGTGCTCGTAAAGTTAACGCGAGGTCAACCTTCCGGTTAGCAAACATAACATCCACATTAACAACGTTAAACACCCCGCCATATTGTTTTCAAGGCGATTGTTGTTATTATTAAAGTGAGGTTACTTTTATTTATATTATGAAATGGCTGATTTATTGTATGATTATGACGATTTTGAAGATGAGTTACACCTTCTAAGGAACCCAAGGTTTCGAAGACCAAAGAGATACTTAGAATGAAAGAATTTCCTGGAATTTTATAACGATGAAGATTTTTTTTTTTACGTTTTCGTCTAAACAAAAATACAGTATTAGAGATTCTTGAAGGGATTGAACACCAATTAGAAACACCTATTGACAGGTAAGCTAAATACCTATTGACAGGTAAGCTAAATACGAGTGATTATCAGGAATTTTCTGTAGAACCAGCAACATTTCCTCTTCTTTGCTAAAATTTACACTTCGTTTGCGTTTATGATTCTCAACAGATATTTTAGGAGGAAAATAAATATGATAAAATATAGCAGATAACCTCAACAAATTTGATGAATTGAACTCATTTTGATTGATTTTTTCATTACAGTTCCATAGACGTTGTAATGACTTGGTTATATTCTTTATGGTCAAGTTAGGCCAATCAAAAGCTTTGACACAAATCTAGCGCTCTGAGAAAGTTAACGCTAAGAACTAATAGAAGGCACCTATCCGTAATTTGACACGCACATAAAAATAGTATTGTAAAACACAATGGTTAGACTTTACAAACGGTTAAGTTACGAGGACTTTAACGTGACATTGTAAGATTGGGCCTTAGTCTTTTAAACAACTGGCTATTGTCTTATATGTATGATTAATATAAGGGAAAATGTACATATTTTTGCAGAAAGAATCAAAAAGCCATCAATTTTATTCTTGGGTATGATAGAACATACATATCAGCTCATTAAAAAAAAATTTAGGGTGATACCTTTCCCTCACATGATAGTTAAGTTTTTAGTAAACCATGTTTTCAGTATAAAAGGAATTAAGCAAAACTTGTTTCATTGATTTTTTATTTGACTTAAATGGACATTTAGGGTGTTCCCATATTTTTTTCTAAAATCCTCATGCTTTCATTGACAAGGCTGTTAAATTTCCAAGAGATACTATCAACATACCACAGCAGCTTCTTCATCCTTTTAATGGAAGATTAATAAACAGAAACAACATTTGACAAGAATCAATAACTTTTAAATTAGCAGAATATAAGCTTGAATACTATTCTTGCAGAGATTTAACTACAGTATCTCCATGGCTTCTTTAGTTCTGACTGACAGCTCACAGCTGACTTCTGACAGTCAACCTTTAGTTACATACCTAAATTTTGACTGTCAGAAGTGACAGCTGCTAAACACATGTTTTTTGCAGATCATATGGTTCGGCGTAGGGATACATAATTTGGCCAGCTGTCAGCCAGCACCAAAGAAGCCATGGGGCTACTGTAGGTAGTAGTAAAATAAAAGAGAATGAAGTTTAGGGCACCCATCTACTTAACGGAAGGTAAGGTTGGTTTAGCTTTAATAAATTGATTATATTGTTAATGAACATGAAATACAAACCTAACATGGATTGACATTCCTAAGTTTTACTTTTCTAATACTAATTTTTGACCAAAAAATTCGGGAAATGATTTTTCTTGACTAAGTTTTGGGAATATCTAATTTCCCCAAACATTTTTCAGAAGTTTGGGATCCTGCACAGGTGTAAGTTATATTTTCTCTTTTGTTCATAATTTTTCTAAGAATCTGATTCAAATTTGAGATTCAAGAATCATTAAAAAAATAAAGATTTGGATTTATAAAATAGTAGATTTGACCAAACTCTGATAAAGACATCCTCAATACAACGTTTGTTCCCTTGTCTCTACATTTCCACACCAAATGAAAAGGGCCAATCACCTTAAGTAATTATACTCACATAGGGCTACTTATGCTACTGGATAGAGAAGAGTCGCTTGAAGTAGGTTTCTTCCTCAATGTTTCCTTTCTACGTGGTAGGTTGGTAATCTGCTCAGGCCCAGTTTCTTCGTGGGTGGAGAGGTCCTCAGAAATAGGCGAAATCACCTGCAAATATCATACATGTTTAAAGTGGTCACCATCATATCCAAAGGAACAAGAAAAAATGCCAGATGAAAGGACAATCAACAAAAACATGCATCACAACTGATTAATTTATTTGTCAATGACCTAATTATTTTAAATTTCCTAAGGACAGTCTAAGTTAGGACAAAATAGAATTTGGGAACCCTCCATCCATACCTGATCAGATACTTTAGTGGCATCCACTTCCATCATGACAGAGGATGAGTCTCTACCTGTTGTCACAGTTCTATCTGTTGTCACAGTTCCATCTGTTGTCACAGTTCCGTCAGTTGTCTCAGATAGAATCGGGCTGTTGATCAAAATTTGTTGAAACTTGTTGAGATACCGCACACACATCTTGTCTTCCACAATGCACTAGAATAGAAAATATTCTTTGTGAAGATTTAGCAAGGAGGTATCAATCGCTGGATGCCAAACAGCCTCTGAGAAAAAGCAGTATGAATGTCCTCTTGGAACTTGATTAATTATTTTTAAGGAAATCAAATTAATTCAGTGATATCGCAATTATTACTGCTATTGAAAGAATTGAGAATTTATCTTGAAATGACAAGTTTCAATATCTTGATTCTTAGCTCCGCGGCATTAAAAGTTTTGAGCTTTAAACAAAACAATATTCAGTAGGTGTGTGTGAATGAAAGTCTTACTTTTTTCAAATCGAGGTGAACTTGAATTGAAAAGGCTTATATGAAATATTCTCAAAGGTGAATTGAAGTTTGAATGTTGTTATTTTTATGCTTGGAAAATATTATATCGTGAATATTTATATAACTTTGTACACTAAAATCATTTAGAACATGTTTTATTGCACGGTTGTTTATAATAATTCTAATCTGATAAATAAAGTAGAGTTGGGTCGAATCCACTTCATTATAGATGTGAATCTTCATTTAACTTTCAAATCCTGAATATCAAATTCGAATCTTGGAAAAAATTATGAACCTCAGAAGAACTTAGAACTCAGAAGAACTAGAACTTAGAAGAATTTAGTAGATCATATCTCCATCTTCCACTATCCTTCACCATTTTTTCTTTCAGGTTGGCTTCCTTCAATATAGCTTAGTTTACATTATTTTACAGTGTTTATACACTGTCTTATTATACATTTCCAAGCCATTAAGCAATAATTAAATTTGTCGGTGACCTGGTGGTCTAGGAGTAAGATGTCAGACTTCTGTGCTGGGGGTCCGGGATTCAATCCTCGGTCCCGGCACAAATTTATCTGATTGCCAAACCCTTCTTTCACCTCTGACAAGACGTGAATTAATCACAACTTATGAATGTGTGGAATGCCAGGCTTTACTTCCCCTCTGAAGGAAGTTGTGCTAAATATTTTAATCACCCAATAAAAATCTGTTCACCAGGCTATGTTTGAATCCACTAACATCAGATCCTTAAGCTAGCACTCTACCTCAAGACCATCGAGGTCAATGAAATTAATTTTTAAAGATTACAAGTGTACCTCCTTCATTTTATTGGCCAACACCTCCAGTTGTTCCTTCAAGACTGCATTGTCCAAGTTGAGTTCCAGGTGAGTGAGTGCGTGCAGGAGAATATCATTGTACTCATAGTCTGGGATTTTTAGGATCTCGTTACAGAGGGATATTGCTAGATTGTTATGAACATTTCCCTGCAACAACAACCAATTTTTTTTTAGTACAGTAATTTGAGTTATACTCACTCATAAGCAAATGTTATATTTAGAGTCGGGTCGAATCCACTATTTTACAAATCTAAATCTTAATTTTAAATATGAATCCCAAATTTTGAATTTGACTCGGACTCTTGGAAAAAATGATAAGCATAAGAATAAATCAAACTAGACTAGTAGTAATTAGAAATAAAAACAAAATGTCAACTTTTTTTTGCTATAAAGTATTTATTATAAAATTAATACACTCATTAAGTGAAAAATTAATGGTCTGGGATATGGTAAGGTTTGCCCTATAATTATATTATGTTGGGCTAATAAGCCATGAATAAGTGGTAAACGTGTTTAAAAAAATAGACTAAAGATCTAAAAGAACAATCTAATCTTAAACTTGATATTCTCTCTTATCTCAAGTATCCGTTAGAATTTGAGGAGTAGATCTCCCTCTAGGGTTGTTAACACAAACCACATAGTGCAAAACTGTACTATATAAATCTTAATAAATCATAACTACTCTAACTTCTCTCTCTAATAGGAGGCCAGCAGAAAGTGAACAGCTGCTTTCTTGATGGGCAGGGAATATATGGTAGGGGTGTGCGAATCTTCGAAAACTTCAACAACAATTTTCTGGTAAGTGTGTGAAACAAACAACACATCTATCATTCTTTTCATATTTCACAATACAATCAATACAAAGTTAATTAATGCCGTGTTTTGGTAACAGAATTATAGAGGAGATAAGAGATAGTATGTAAGTGACCAGGGGTGTGCGAAGCTTTGAAAAATTCAAAGTCGAATCAAATCTTGGTGTACTTCATATTCAATTCGAACCCACATTTGGCTTCGGCAAACATTCAAAGCTTTGTCTGCCATTCGAAGTCTAGGGATTATATTACATTTATATTTTTATAGAAAATAAGAGTGAGCCAAAATTACCTCAAGAAATAAAATATATTTTAATCATTCTAAGTTTTAGAACAATATTACTTTATTTTCTGTGTGGAACTGGGAAAATTTCCTCAACACTTTGAATTTCAAGACGTCCATAACATTAAACCTCTAGCCACCTTGCTCACAAACACTGATTGGTACCAACTGATAACGAATTTGTTCCTCTTGAAAGTGTAGATTAAAATAAATCTTTATTTCTTTTTCAGTGTGTTGAATTAAACTTTTGAAGTATTTCTTGAATAATAAAAATATTTTTTCAATATTTTAAAATCCACACATGCAGCCATCTCAGTTTTTTACTACATGATTCAGTATGTTCAATTTAAACTCCTGCTAATGTGTAGGTTAGCGGCAGAGTTTAGAGATAGTTGAGTGCATGCTTGAAGAACATTAAATTTATATATTTGGTTTGATGTTAGATAAATATATTCAATGTCAACATAATCTTTTAAATCAAATTAAATAGAAAAATATTCGAACTTCGGTTCAGCTTCGAGAATATTTCCCATATTTGACTCGACTTCGCTTCAAACAAAAAAAAGTGGACTATGCACACCCCTATGAGTGACAGGAGAAGAGTGGACAAGAATATGGTAGGCAGAAAGTTGGAAGGATTGAGGGGTATTGAGATGATGGTGATGATGATAATCATTAGACCAGCACTAGTTTTAAATATCTACTCAATCATTAATTTCAACTTAATTATGCATGACAATAGCTACCTGGAATCCTTTATCCCCGATGCCTGGTTTGGTGATGCTGATAAGAAGCATCGTCACACTTTGAGGATTCACGTTAACTAGAGGACTGGTAGATGGGGCATCTAGTATGGTCTTTAAAGTGGGAAGAAATGCCTCCTCGAGAGTCTCTGCACTCCACGAACAGGTTGTAACAAATTCAGTGAAGAAAGAACTCAACATTTGACGCATGTATGTGTCATCACCTGAAATTATATTGATATTCAAATATTTCCCTATTACCGTAATTATCTGAATCCAAGACAAGGTTTTGCCCCAAATTTATAGCTTCAAAATCTAGGTGTTGGCTTAAAATCACAGTCTAAGGATTGGGTTAGGCCTACATCAAAAGGTGACATTTTACATCTTTATTTAATAAAAACACACTAGTGCAAGACTGCCTTTTTTTACAGATTTTATAAATTTTTGCAGATTTTAAAGGTTTAACATAGATCACAGGATAGTTGGTTATTTTCATGGATTTTATAGCTATTTTTTTTAGGTTATCATTAAAAATAGCTACCTAGTTGAGGTCTAATATGATATTAATTCCTTGATACCCACAGTATCGACTGGTATCACAATGATCGATACTATATGCTAAAAATCTCGATACCACTCTTTAGTATTCAACATGGTTAATGCCTCAAATGGGTTTGGGATAGTGATGGGCATAATCGAATTGAATTTTATTTAGATGTGCTGTTTTTGCTTACTTTTCCATTTACTTCACAACGATATTAAAAACACAACCATTCACAATAATCAAAATAGATTTAAAAACAAATAATGAATTATCAAATTTTACATATTTAATTCTTAAACTTTGCATACATAGCTAGTGCTTGTCAAGTAAGGTGTGATGAGCAAAAGCAATATTTACGACCGAAAAATAAATTCCTTGGAAATTCTGCAACCCTAATTAGATTTTAAGTCAACATAGGTGTTTTGTTTTGTAAATAAAAAAAATATTGTTAGCATTACAAAATAAGTCTAACATAATTATTATTTTCATCATTCATGATAAAATAAGCACCACTTTAAAAAAACAAAAACAGGACCACTGAAAAACTGGGGGTTGTCTTAGATTCGAGTGAATATGGTATGAAGCACATTGATTATGTTCAAAATAGTTTCTCCGTTGATCCAGAATATAATTGTAACTAAATTATAAGAGATAAATTGTTATAAAATGAATTTATATTCACTAAAATGGTGTCTGTTAGATTTATCCTTTAAGTGGGCTAATTCACTAGTAAGCATAAACAACATTTAAAATTTGCTATATTAACAAAGGAAAAAAAATTGGATCAAATGGTTGTATTTAAACAAAGAGAGGAAGAAATAAGGTCAAGAGCAAGACCTAAATACTTAGCAGAAAAATGTATGCCTTAACATTCAAGATAGGTGTGTTTTTGTGATTGAATTGGTGTAAATATTTGATCATTTTAAAACCGTTACTAAACACAATTTTAACAATGACTAGTAATTTAACTACCATAAGGTAAGCATAGATCAAAAGCGGGTAAATAAATGTTATAAAATTATATTCACTATCACCAACATAATTTTGTAAAAAAAACATATTATAAAGAAATAACACCAAGGTCACTGGTATGAAGCAGAGAAAGTGCTTTAGTTGTTCTATAACCCCAGCTCACATCTAATGTTTAGTCCATAATATTCTATTGCTTTGGAATCGTGTGACAAATTTAAAAATGCATTTTGTCACAGAAGTTTTTCATAGTTTCTTCGTGTTTTCTTTACAATACAAAATGGCTGATACAGAAAGTGGGGAACAAAAACAGAATTTAATTTATAATAATTATTATTATTATAGAAATCCAGATAAAGACATACAAATATAAAATTTACAAAATAATTTTATCAGCTCCATGATAGAGGTACATATTAAAACTTTATTGATAATTTACTAATCTTATCAGTAAGCCTGTGTGCATTAATTATTAATATGGGCCTTCGACTTTGACTTTTCTTTGCAAGTTTTAAGCATCGCTTAAACTTCCCTTCACATTTAAAAATTGGCTTTTGCACCCCCCTAATTCATAGTTAATTATTATTTGTTAGAGATACTTAAAAGTTAACACATTTAGAAGATTATATACTTGTACTTTAAGTTATTTCTTTAATATTTTTTTTATGAGAACATAATTTTAGGCAGGTATGTAAATATTAGACGAAAATTTGGAGTACATTTAGGTGTATCTATTTAGTTGGCAACACTTGATGTTGAGACAGTCCCTAGTTAAATCACAACAAAACACATTATAAATTTACATTTAAAAGGATTTCTAATTGAAAGTGCTTACTTGAGAGTGGATTAAACCACATGACTATTAGGCGAGTGATAAGGTTGGCCGACATGATCCTGGACGCCAACAGAAGTTTGCATAGACCCAAGGCGGCAGTGTTTCTCAATGGGATGCTCTGCATCAGAATGAGGCGCAATATAGTATATAAAACAACATACCGATATACATTATATATATATACAGCTTAGACCTCTATTGTGTTATATATATATATATCCTACATATATATATATATATA
>CABFOW010001122.1:0-19190 GCA_902141385.1 Timema californicum | reverse complement strand
GAAAGTGTAGGCGTTTGAGGGTCCTGTCCATAGTTAAAATATGAAGACACATTCAGTTATATGGTAAATTAATGCTCTTGAGTATGGTTGTCAGTTTTACCTGTAATTATGATGTGCCAAAGTATCAGCAAGCAGCATAAAAGCTCTAAAAACTATTAATATTTAAATTTTATTTTAGTTTTGTACACAAAATTTCATCAAATCCTAGAATCTAAGCTATCCTTCAAAGTTCCTGGATTCGAAGGACTTATCCATATTAAAAACATATTCTGATTATCAATGTAGCTGATAGCCAATGTTTCTCACCTGCCCATTTCATCACCCAAATCAAACACACTCGTCAACTCCACAAGCTGAAGCAAAATAAACTCATACTGCAGGTTTGCTAATTTAGCCTCAGGTGTATCTGTGTTGCCCTGTGATGTGAAAAAGCTGGAAAAAAAAAGCAAGTAAGAGTTTCACTGTTTATCAAAGATAATTACAAAATATTAACCAATGTTATATCGTCCGAGTGTAAAATAATTATGCCTACATTTTATAGCATGAAAGAATACAAATATATAGCTTACCCACATTTGTGAACATGCAGACTTAATGTCAAGCTCATCTAGTCTGATTTCTTGGCAATGGAGAGTTAGAGATTCAAATCCTGATCATTCATACAGAGGGTGTTTTTTTCCTAAATGGTTTTCCACCCCCCTTTCAAAAAAATATGAGTCCCTTTACTCTAACTTCTACTTTCCTCGCCTTAAGCTAATTGGCATAGTTAAAACATGCAAAGACCCAATTTGAACCAAATTACTAAAGCCATCTTTTAAAATATTAATATTTCGAGAGAAAAAAAGTCACCAGTAAACTATTAGCGGAATTTCTCCCCCAGAACAAGTATACATCATTATATGTCATCCTCATGAGTAATGAGGTAGACTGGATGGGACTAGCTCAAGATAATAGGTGGCGTACTTTAGCAAGTGCGGCAATGAACTCATACCATAGACTAAGTAGGTATTAGAGAGTAATTAACATTACTTAGTCATCTTTAAAAGCCAATTATATTATCGGGATTAAAATAGTTTTGTTTATTTGCTATTCAATAGCAAAAAGGTTAGTAACCAGAACATATAGTAAGACTCGGTGATAAAAAGAATATTAACTTGAGTTTTAGTGTTTAGTTGTGAAATTAATGGGATATTTTAGACATAATTTTTTTAATTCCCTGACTTTTCTTTATTTTCAGTTAAATTCCCTGACATTTCCCTGTTTTCCCTGTCTGTAGCCACTATGCTGTCATAGTAAGTGAGTGGTTTAACTGCATCAAAAATTGTAATATATCTTCCATTTTTTCAAATGGAATGAATATATTTTTAAAGATGAATGATAGCATTTCATAAGCTTTGGCTATCACATGGTCTATAGTGACACTCTTGAAATATACTTGATTGCGGTTGGTGCAGATATTAGGGTTCAAATCCCTGTTGGATGTTTCAAGTTTTTTTTACTAAATAGTTTCACTTTCCCTCCACACAAATGGTGGTATATTTTCTCTCGATCCCACCTTCCTCTTCCCTATCCCATTAGAATTGGTAATAAAACACAGTAAACAAAACAATAAGAAAATACTCAATTTATTTTATCCTGTAAATTGTGAAAAACAAATCTCCCCTGTTCAAATTACCCATTTGTTATAAAGATATTAGGAAATTATCTTGCTTCTGAATTAAGATTTTTTTGTTTTGTTTTTAGCATCGAGTCTTACTACCTGTTCTACTAATTAAGCTGAAGAGCGAGGAAGGTTGTATTTAGAGAAAGTATACCCACATTTGCATGGAGGGAGAGTGGACAACCACTTAGGGAAAAAAAAACTCAGTGCACCCGGCTGAGTCGGTCTCCCCGTCTTCAGCAATCTAGTTCAACACGAGAGGGTAGCGTGTTAGACCACGCAGTGACCGAAGCGAGTCAAAAATTATTATTATTATTATTATTATTATTATTATGTGAATATCTAAGTGCCTGTTATTATAAAACAATAAGCATGTGAAATGTGGATAAAATACAACAAAATATACATTTTAAGAATTTAAAATTATTATATCTACCATTCGTGGAGAAAATAAGTTTAAAAAAACAAAATAAATAATAAGATATCCTTGGTCTTTTAAAAATGGATTTACAGCACAAGAATGTGATATTTTGATCAATTTGGAAAGAGCTTAACTAATAAGTTGTACTACCTTTTGATGTGTGCAACGAAAGGTGACAAGTTTGGGATAATCCTTTCGACTTCTTCCTCATGACCTTCTTTGCTGAGAAATTGAACTAAGCATTTCCAGTAAAAAGCATTCTCTGGAGTTAACTGTTCCAATGGTATCAATTTGTCAGTCAAAAGTGGTAACATTGCATCCATTAAGTTGTCAAGTGGTTGGTTTCTAAACAAAAGTGTAGTGAAATGAGTATGCTAATAGCTATTGCCATACATGACAACTATGGATATGCAACTAAAGTAAACTAAAAAGCCTTAATCTTATTATAGATAGTCCTTAAATAAATATAATATAAATGTACAAAAAGAAGCTAGAAGTGAAAACTCTAAGACTATGACCAGACATCATAATCATCAGGTCAGTTTAGTTAAATGCCTTATCTTCCTCTATCCCTACACCAGTCTCCCTCCTTTAATTGAGTCCATTCTTCTCCTCTCACTTGTACACTTTCTTTTATCTGGTACTCCCATCTCTTTCTTGGCTTCCCTTGCGGTCTTTTTCCTACATACTTCCTCTCCATCATTCTCTTTGGCATCCTCATTACATGCCCATACCACCTCAGTCTTACTTTCTCTACTATCTCATATACTCTCACTATTACCAGGATAATTTCTCTTGCCAGAAAAGAAGTAAATCATACTTGAAGCAACATACCACAGATGATAAGATCAGGGTTAATTTCAAGAGCGAAAAGTTATTAAGATACAGGTTTATATATGACCTAACCCTTGCTTCTTAAACCTCTTGTCACCAGTGTCAAAACTAACTAATAGAAAAAATCCTGGCAACCTGATGTTGTGAAGGTTGGCTTCCTATTGGGTAGAGGGAGCCAGCATGTCACACGATTTTTCTAATACAACAGAGTTGATATCTTAAAGAAAAAAAGTTTTAAAGCGCAATATAATGAAATTATTTCTGAAAACGTGTGATTCTCTATGGATGAAGTATTAAAATTAAATTTTACAAACAGTTCTTTAAAGAAAAATACTCCCTCATCCATGACTTTTTTAATATATGAGAGGGATACAAAACAGTATTAACACAAAGTATTACTGTAGAGTGGCAATTTATGGTGCTAGATCTCATAAATATTGATAAGTAGTTTTATTTTTTTCAGTTTTTAAAAGGTTTTTACTTTCTATAATGGATAAAGAATACACTAACTGAGCGTGTAATTCTAGAGTTGAAAAAAGTACTCTTAACTATACAACCCAATATTCAAAAAAACTTGTGTGAGTAGAGCAAAAGTGTTTCATGAATAAGAGAAAATTGTTTTCTTTGTTGACCTTTCACTCATATAAGGGTGAGTCCACAACTTCCTTGGTCGTCAGTGGTAGTGGAACCTTATTTGTGTTAAGAGTGGAGATTAGCTTAAAAAAGTGTATTTTGAGAGGCTTGGTTCCTCTAAGCCAAATATTGGGTTGGGAGACCCTACCCAGGCGAATATTCTTATATTGGGTTCCTGCAGAAACTAATTAGGGGTCCTTCCAAATTTATGAAAAATTGGTGGCTTCTTGAAGCTTTTTATAGTGTTATATGCAAGCCTATCTTTTAGCTTCGTACTTGGGAAGATCAGAGCGAAACAAAAGCTATAGGAAGGTAAATTTACTTCTGGGCAAATGGCAGCAAGTTCTTTTTGGGAAACGGGGTGGGGGACAGTGTCCCTTCCCTATCTCATCACCATTGTTGGCCCTTAATGGAACTGAAATTGCATAATACAGACTTGCAACTTTTGTTACCAGATTCATGGATCAACTGAACTGAGAAATCTATTATGATGGCAGGTGCACATATTATGTGTGGCCAGACGTGGTGTTATTACATGCTTGATTCAAGTAAAATTTCACACTCTTGTCTGACCATGGGTTCTAAGACATTTGTAGCAAATTTTATTTATCGTTCAACTTCAAGCAATATATATAAGTGTACATTTACAAACACATAAATAGTTCAACACTATGTGGCATCTTCTTATAAACTAGATGGAAACTAGTCCATGAAAAGAAAAGAGACATACACAATGTTTACTATCTACTTGACTCTGTCTGTGACAGTTAAAGCTTGAAGAATTATATGTGTTTGCATAAAAATTCATGTTCTGCTAGATTTTCAAGACCAATGAACATCCATAACGAGCCCTATCCTTTCAATTAAAAGTAATTTTACCTCAGTTTAACCATATAAGATAACTAAAATAACTGCTTGACAATGACTCAGGCAAAAATTTTATTTCATGGCAAAACATAACAAAAGCAGAAATTTCACAAAGCGCTGGATTGTCAGTATTCTGATCTCCTTTAAAGTATATATATTAGGAACGTGCGAGATTCAAAAATTCAAGAAAAAAATAATCTCGATCTCGTCTCAAAAATTAAAAAATGAATCCTGAAATTAGAGAAATAGAAAAAAAAAGCAAATAATAGCCCTAAGAAATTATAAAATCAAACCGGGAATTTATTATTTCCAATAATACCATAGTAACCCAAAAATAGACTGCATACCCACTACCCCCTAAACAACCTTCATTAAGAAATGTTTTGATTATAAAAGTAGTTTTTCAATATCGAACTTTGACAATATAAGCTGTTACACTACAAAATTAAATTATAAATGGTGTTTATTGTAACTACCTATCACTATTTTATTAATAGCATTTAAAATGTTTATTAGATATTTCAAGTATTTGAATGAACTATATACAAGACAATTTAAATCAAGCACCAGCTCAATTGTCAAAAAGAAACTATATATTTGCTTTAATAAACATAATATAACTTTGCTTACTTTCAAATGATGTTTTATCGTGTCATTCTCATGTCTCGATACTTTTTTTATATTCTCGTTTCAAATTGAAAAAATGGTTCTCGCATATCCTTAAATTAAATATTAAATAGTATAATGTGTATCAAAATTTGTATTTTTTTATTTTGTGTATACAATAGGGATGTGATCCTCAAATCCTTAAGGCTATTTTATATTTAAAGATTCGAGAAAATTTCAGATTCGAGACTCAAATTTTTAATGTAGGAATGTTATCTATGAAAAAAGTGCATTGAGCAAAAACATTTAGTAATGAATAAAATGATAAAGTATTAGGAAAAAAGTAGAACATAAATAAAAGAAAAGACACTAACACAAATTTACACACACTTCAATATTTCGATGCTATTAAAGCACCTTCCTCAGAAAGTAGTAGTAATTAAAGGATGTGAATCACGGTAAAGTATCAAATATTGTATGGTACAGTAACAGTAATATACATACAATACAATATATTACATGTTAATATAATGGTGTACATATACATACATGCAGTACATTACTGCACATATTATAATATTGTATTGATTTGAATAACACTTTACTGAATTGTAAAACAAACAGAGCACTTGTAAAAACACCATAGCACAACTGTTCCACTCGAGTTACACAAACTGAGAGGTTTTACACTTGAATGACCTTGGATTGTGATGACTGGCACCAACAAATGTGAGCACTTGCGTGTGTCGAGTTACAAGGAATGTCGAGTTATCAAGTGTCAAGTTTCGAGACTCTACTGTAATATTTAATGTTTAAAGTTATATAATCTGCAAACTAAAAAGTAAAAAATAATATTTTAATTTTGAATCAGCTTTAAGAATATTTCACTTTTGATTTGGCTTAGTTTCTAATTGGAAAAGCGGACTTCACACAAACCATTAAAACAGTTTCGTATTAAAATAAATGACTCACTTGAACAGAGTTTTTAGTACCAAGGTTGAAGTTTCCACATAATTTTCAACATACAAGGCATTTAGTAGTCCCAGGTATGTTCCACCCAAATTATGCAGCCACGAAGGAAGCACTACTTTGGCTACACAATTCCTCACCATTTCTGTCAAAAAAAGGTTTCAACATATTTGCATTGTATCGTACATAAAAACTAGAATAAGCAAGAAATATGTATTACAACATGATAGAGACAATAGATTAATATACAATATTAAATTACAGTAGACTCAATTGTCCAGGGTCGCATTAATTGGGGCAGTAAAAAATTTCATAATTTTTAGTAACATTTCAAAATATTAATATTTCAACTATACATACTACCATCCGGCGTTGAATGTACATATTAATAAGTGACAAACACGTTATCAAACAAGTTATTGAGCGGAAGTGGCGATCATAATGACTTATTGTTATTAGGCCTGCACCACACTGTATTGAAGCAACGCCACATATTTTCGATGACAGACCACTTGAGACATTTCTTTCTATATAAAACTTCATTTTGCGAGACATCCATGCGGAAGATCCATCAGCCCATTGAGCACACTGCAGCAATGCGCTAACATGAGCAACATTTCAGTTTCAGCAGGCCACTAATCCTTTGGTCGGAGACATGTTCCAGCCAAATGCTGTACCAGTTGTGCTATAAATTGTGTTAGCAATAGTTTATACATATTGTGTATTTCTATCACTACTCTGCCCAACATTTTCAATATCTAATACTCCCTATTAGTGGTTCAAAACCAATTATAATTATAAGATGGACTTAACAACCAGGCCCCAGACCAGTAATTTAACACTTAACTGATATTTATGAATGTTATGAGTGGATTATAAGAAAGAATGTTAACATTATGAGCTAGGCCTAGTATTTGTATTTTAAATTATACTTTTATATCTTTATTTCATTTTTAAGTTCATAATTTATTCTGATAATTATATTAAGATTTGAGAATAGACTTATGATTTGAATTCATAAAATAATTGATTTGACATCCCAAATTTAAATATAAGAGAATTGTAGGAAAGAAAGCACATATAAAAGTTAAATCATATTTACTAACACTTTTTTAAATCTCCTAAGGACAAGTGAATAGGTTTTGAGGATAACTGAGGATACCATGTGGGGTCAAAGTAAATTAAGGACATATTTTAAACATGTGTTGAATGTTTTTAACTTTATTTGTGCTTCATTTCCTAACATTATTTTTTATTTGTTTATTATTAAACTATTGGATGTTTTTAACTCTATTTGTGTTTCAATTCCTGACATATTTTATTTGTTTATTGTCATATTATAACATGCTTAGCGCCCTTTATTTAATGCATATTATAAAAAAAGAGTTCATAATATTTAACTAATTAAACACCTTTTTAAATATTCTAAGAGTTCAAGATCAAGATCAAGATAGCCTCTGACAAATCATATCTGCTAGAGCTTGGTTCGAACCTTGATTGGGTTAAACGCCATAATTTAGCATCGCAACCAGACTGGTTATAAGTGATAAGGAGTTAAATAAAAGTGTAATCCAAAGGTGTTAAGATTCCGCTTATGTTATATGTATCTCAGTAAACTTTTTTTTCCTTCTCCAAATCTCACTACCGGTTTGAATTATTAATTAGGTGTTCTGTCTTATGACAGGTACAATGCCTTTCACAAAAAAAGTTCTCCAACATGTCCTAATAGCAGCTTCCTTTTTTAGTTCTTTTAACTTCATCCTTTTTCTTTGTTTGAGGTCATCCACCAGTTGTATTTGTGTTCATGTTGCAAGCATATAATATATTAGTTATTAAACTAATATTCTAAAGATAAGATAAATTGAATTAGAGAAAATATACCCACATTTGAGTGGAGAAAGAGTGAGAAACTATTTAGGAATAACCAACCTCAGTAAACCTGATCGGGATTCAAACCCCGATCTCTAAATCGTTGGCAATCTAGCCTAGTGTGAGAAATACACCTTACACCATATGACCAACAAAGCTGGTCATTAACAATAATTAACATAGCTACAGTAGCCCTGTGGGTTCTTTGGTGCTGACTGACATCTCACAGCTGACTTCTGACAGTCAACATTTAGGTATATACCTAAATTTTGACCATCAGAAGTGATAGCTGCTAAACACATGTTTTTGCAGATAATTTGGTTTGGCGTAGGGATACATAATTTGGTCTGGTAGCTTCTCATAGCCATCAGCTGTCAGTCAGCACCAAAGAAGCCATGGGGCTACTGTAGCACACACTATTATTTGTCTACTAATGAGAGTTCGTACCAGATCGATCCTTCAAGCCCGCACTCAGCAATCCCTCTCGTTCTTTGATGGTTAGAGAGCGAACTTTGACACGAGCGAGGCTGAGGTAAGCCTGCTTCCTAACTGTGTCTTTGACATCCCTTGTGCGGTCTATTATTTGGGGAATAGTCAGGTTGGAACGAGCCATAACCTGGAGAATCGCGCGGCGCACGTCTGGACTCGGGTCAAGCTCCAAGTGGAACATAAAACCTGTAGAAATAGCAGTATAAAAGACAATAAATTAATTTTTAAACACACACACAAAAGCAGAGCTCAATAAAATAATGTTATAAAAAGAGAGAAAAGTAATAAAACAACTAGTGATGGGTAACAAAACAAGATTGCCTGCCTGAAGAAAAAATGACAACCAATTTTTTTACTCCAGACAAGGTATACATACTATTTTGTCATTTCCAGGCATAGTCCAAATTTCATAGGGAGAACCTTATCTGAAAAAAACTACTAGATCTACTTTCATGTATTTATACTCCCACCATGTGATCAGCAGCTGACCCTTTTGATACATATATTATCAATACCTATAAAATAACACAAATAATTTAGTAAAATGTTATCAATGTTGTTTTCTAAAAGGCCCTTCCTATTAAAATATTACTATAATATATTTCTATCATTTTTATTTTCAGGTTTTAAAACAATTTGACTAATTTTGTCTCATTATTTATTCAGAAGCAAATCAAATGTTAAAAACAATAATATTGGAAGATTTGTTCATTACATTACCACAGATCTAGGCTGGCTGAAATTAATCACTAAAGTAGGGTCAGGATAGAAAAAGTCCTAGTTTTTTGTGTAGAGGAAGAGTGGGACAACATTTAAGAAAAATACCCCTCAGTTCACAAATCAAGGATTCAAACCCTTGGCCCACAATCAAAGTAGACTTGGCTTGAAGTTTAGTCTGTGTGCCCAATGATGCAGGTGTAATTTTTATTTCAACAAAGAAATAGCATAAATTACTATCAAAGAGCTCATCAAGAAATAAACTATGCCAAAAACTATTTTCTAAGCACCACAACTTACTACTCTTTTGGGTTGTACGCAAACATACTAATTATGCTTATGTGTTAGGGCAGGGGTTACCAAATATTTTTGACGGAGGTCCATTTTAAAAACTCGACTAACAATGACTCAAGTTCAAGCCTTTCCTATAAGACTATACTAATTAAAAAAGGTGATTTTCTTCCCTTTTAGTAATTTTACTTATATATTATTGCTGGCTTTCCATGTCTACTACCCACCCACCCTCGAAATAGCATAATCTCTTCTGTTTATCGCTATCTTGTCAAGGTCCTTAAAAATGTATCTGTGGTCTGCCATTTGGAGACCTCTGTTTTAGGGATTAGGAAGGTTAAATTTAGAGTAAGTGCACCTGCATTTGTGTGAGGGGATAGTGGAAAACCATTCGGGAAAAACCATCATTACAAATAACCGAGACCCGCCTCGGTGGCGTAGTTGGCTAACGCGCTTGTCGTGTTGAGTTCTACTGCTGAGGACGGGGAGATCGAGGTTCGAATCTATCTCGGTTGGGTGAACTGGGGGTGGTTTTTCCTAAATGGTTTTCCACTCTCCCTCCACGCAAATGCGGGTTCACTTCCTTTGATTAAAAACCTTACCAATTCCTAATCCATTAGTGTAATTAGTACTTAAAGCGTTTAACTCGAACGGGTAGTAAGACGTGGTGCTAAATATTATTATTAAATAACCGAAATTTGAACCTCAAACTCCCAGTCATCGGCAGTCCAGTCTATAGTGAAAGTGACACCTTAGACCAGGGGTCGACAACCTACGACATGTGGAACAATATTAAATGGCACAATGAGCGATTTGAAAAATTATAAAAATAATATAAAACCTTTAGTTATAATTATAATTATAACAGAATTTTTAATTAACTAAATATAAGTAAAATGAATGTTGTTAGATATTGGAGGTAAAGTGAGTTGCAGCTCGCAATCTAATGCAGGCGAACTGAGTGCCGAGACTCGTGAGTGAGCTTGACGGCGGCAGAATGTTTTATTTCCATCCCCTCCTTCCGTTTTTTCCCCCTAACTCCTTTTGACCCCCACTACCCCAATATTCTTGCCTGTCATACACTCATCTCAGGGGGGTCACGGTGCTCAGTTGTAAGGACCCGGCCCGACGTACGAGGCAGGAACGCGATCTGGGCCCACGCATGTGTCATATAAACAGCCACTAGACTGTTCTTTGCCACCTTTTGGTACTGGTAGATTTCTAAAATTTCTGTCAGGGAGCCTCCACGAGGCGGCCCCTGGGCAATGTGTGCGGACGTTGGAGTCCAACATAGCTAAGACCCCGACAAGGTCATCTGTGTGTGAGGGGCAAGGCCCCTCGACATGCACTAAGCGGATGGTAGTGCGTACTCGTGTAGCGGGGATATCTGGCCAGGGCACCTACATGAGGTCCCCGCTGGGCAACTCCAGACAGCTGCTCTCAAAAGGCTGGGGTGTGATAAAAAAAAAGGTGAGAGAGATAACAAAGGGCAGCGTTACTCAGTGTAAGAGGGTGAGAAGAGCTGTTCGGAGGCCAAGCTCCTGACTTCCTTGTGATTGGGCAATCACTAGGAGCCAACTCCTTCCTCCATTCGGTGACAGTGGAGGGGGGGATTTTCTCAAGTAGCCCAAGGTGGATCAGCATGGAAGGGTTGGTACTGGTTTTTCGGGTGCCCGGGTACTTATGGACTTCAATCCATGTCCGGCGAAAAGTTTCCGTTTCCCGAAGGAACAGTGGTTGCACTGCGAAGGGCCACATGTTGAAGCGCTCAAAGGAGAGTTCACCAAACAAGGCCAAGACTTCAAAATTTAAGGTCTCATACTTTCTTATCTCGTCAAGCCAGACTTAAATGATATCACTACCACCCCATTTGATCTCTCTCTTTTTTTAATGGATGTATATTGATAATTTTGAAAAGCAACACATCAAATTCAATGCATCAGAGTTAAGGAAGACAGAATTTGTAGAATTGCAGAAAACTCTTTACGGAAACTGCTTGGAAAAATCAGCTACCATCCTCAACTGCTAGACATCCCTGAATGAAACGTTCACCTGTTTGAAGAAAATTGCATTTGCTCTGATTTTGGTTTTTGGGTCAACTTATACATCTGAACAAATTTTCTAACATATGAAAGTAGTTTTGAGTCCACACAGAATTCACCCAACAACTGTGCATTGAGAAGCTTGTGTAAAGCTGAAAGTGACCAAATACACACCTGATAATGAATAATTAGTCAATGAGAATCAAGGACAAGTGTCCCATTGATGTGAGTAATAATTTTAATAAGAGCATGTTTTATGATTGATTAAATAGTAAAGCTATTATTGTTGTTAATTATGGTTATAGCCACATCTAAATATCATGTTCATTAAATTGAAAAATGACACCGAGACACGAGTTTGATTCCCGTATCAGAGTGTCATTTTTCAATTTAAAGAACATCTTTGTTTAAATGATTCAATTGTATTGTTTCAAAATTTCAAAATAATGACTTCAAAGCTTAAGTTTTGCAAAATACATCCAGGTACATACCTTTTGTATTTATTCTGATTTATCTGATTTAAATATTAAATATTCAAGAAACAATAATTATTTAATTTATTAGACTTAGAAACATGTTGTTACATTTAAATTTCACAAGCTCAACTTAAATTTGTTTGAATAGCTGTACTAGTTAACTAGTATAAAGATATAAACGATTAGGTTGGTTGGCATGCTGAGCGAGTTTGCAATATTATTTCGGCACAACACCACAAAAAGGTTGTCGGCCCTTGCCTTAGAACATGCGATCACTGAAGAGGGTCAAAAACTAATTAGATTAATTTTAGGTTGAAGTGTGGACAAAGCTGTGGCCGAGATCTCCAAGGCTGTATGGTGAGACTTTAGTTTGCGTTTCAGTGGCTCAAAGTTTCTTAATCTACACATGGTGCAAAAATATAAGATTCAAGTGATTGGAGGTCAATAAAAGTGTGGCCCCAGGAGCTAATAGCCCTAATTTTAGTTTAAGTGTCCATAAAACAACCAAACTAATATGTTAACCCAGAAAATAGTCTTCCTACTTTTAATAACGCGACAAGTCGGGTTGATTGGCTCCTGAAGTCTCTGCAATGCCAGCACGGCTTGGTGACGTACGGAGGCAGCTTTGTCCTTTAAAAAAATGAAACCAGGTCAGCTTGAATAACATAAATAAGAAGTTTTTACTTAATTGGTGATGCTAGATATATTAGTGACAGGCCAAGTGGAACAGAGCATATAATATAGGTAGAATATTATGCTAATATACCATTAAATAATACAAATCTGTTTCCCTTAAAATATATAGTTTGACCCTCAACATCTCTACTTCCTTATAAGTTATTTTATTAATTTATTTCATTGATGGTATTTAATTATAAGTTCAAGATGAAGTAATTATATCAGCACACAAATTATAAACAAACTTAATAATAGAATTGGCACAACAGCCAGCTACCCAGCCGTTGTGAAAGAAGGAAAGCCTAAATTTTCTATATATGATATATTTGTTCCTAATGCATCAGGAATTTAACCTCAAATACAGGAAAAAACCATTAAAAGTTTATAAAATAACACATTTTTTGATGAAAGGGGCTGTTATTTTTTGTTCTAAAGGCAAAGATGTGTACTGTGATTTTTACAGTTTTTCTTACAATCAAAAAAAATGGTGCAGAAATCCCCTCAAATTTGATGTAGTTAACCCGTAGAAGGAAGTATGAAACTTACCTGTAATCTTTCCATCATATGAGCACACAAATTATTGCAGATATCGTCATCCAGGGAAGCCTCTTCGCTCATACTGTTTAAGATCCTATTGATGAATTGACAAACTCGAAACCTTATGGATTGATCCTTTGCGCCACTCGACTAGAGAAAAAAAATTAAATTATAGATGCCCCCTGAGTCATTATTTATTATACTTATTCATTAGTAGCTCATCTAATGGTTGATTAAATGAAAAATTAGATAGATGATTACGGTTGAACCGGAAATCATCAAAATGTGGTGTGTGTGTGTGTATGTGTGTGTGTGTATGTGTGTGTGTGTCCGTCCCCGTCCATCACCCCATTTTGTAGTGTGTTAAAATTACTTCAATCCCCTCAATTCCAATTTATTCTTACCCAAAACTATAGGCAACTGCATTATAGTTTCAGGTCTGGTTAAAGCTATATAAACTGTCTAGAAATGCAGGGCTTCCAAATATTTTAGATTATCAAAATAAGAGAAAAAAAAGGGTTCAATTTTATTTATAAGACCCAATATGGATTTATGTTAGAAAAAAAAAGGACCAATTTTGTTCAGAAGACCCAATATGTATGTATCAAAGTAAAAAAAAAGCAGCAAATATGGAGCTTAGATACCAATATAATGCTTGTAGAAGTTTACAAAAGTTTTACAAGACTAATTTGGTATTTAACTGACCACATCTATTTTTTATTTACAACTCCTACAGTTTCCATATCTGAACGGCTCCCAACTTTTTAAATGTTATATTTTTACTATTTTAAGCCTAATGACCTCATTGTGACAATGGGCCTCTAAACTATCATATTAATTTAAGATATAAATAACAAAGACCAAATTTCACAAACATAAAAAGAAAATAAGTTACTTAGCTAAACACATTTAAATTAAAAGAGCTAATAGTGAAACTGATATTAAAATACTTAATTAAAATATTAAATTTAGGACTATATGTTCTTGGTAAAGATAAGTAATATGTCCTTTCAATCTAGGATTCTTAAGGATATTCAAAATACTACAATATTTGCACTAAGTGTAGTTTCTCCTAAATGGCTTTCCACTTTCCCTTCACACAACTGCAGTTGCATTTCCTGTGGATTAAGCCTTAATAATTCCTAACCCATTAGTGTAATTAGTACATAGGGGTATAACCCAAACGGGTAGTAAGACGCTGTGCTAAAAAAAATTATTTGATATTAATTAAATTTGGGAACAAAAAAATGCTTGTTAGTACAAAAAATAGAGCTTTTTAGGAAATTTAAGGCCTATTTAGAAGTCCTGTAAGTTAAGTTTTAATTTGCTATATTTATGGCAAGACTTTAACCAGAGTCATTATATTACAGGCATTTTACTTACTTTACTTGTTTGGTTTCAATTGTAGTCTTAAAACATTAAATTACACACCTAAGAACTTGTATAAAACAAAGATTTCAGATACTTAATTATAGAATAAACTCTGCCAAGCAGTTTAGTAGGCTACTGTACTTGAAATTTTGCACATGTCGTTATTTCTAATGCAATCAAATGAGGGAATGTTGTGGAAAGTAGTGTAAAATTTACTAGTTAACATTTGTATGAAATAGTAATACAATAAACTTTAATGAAGCCCGCAATGGTGGCCGCATGATCTAAGGTGTACCAATTATGCTAATGGATTAGGACTTGGAAAGGTGGAATTGCGTGGAGGGAGAGTGGAAAACCATCTATGAAAAACCACCCCTATTTCACCCGACTGAGATTCGAACCTCGATCTCCCCGTCCTCAGCAGTAGAGTTCAATACGACTAGCGTGTTAGCCAACTACGCCACCGAGGCGGGTTTCTCCATGTAATTGTGTGTACACTTCCTATAAATTCAACCTTCCCCATTTATCCTTAATTTATTACCTAGCGTAAATTAGTCCATATGGGTATAACATGAACAAGCAGTAATTTTGACAGGCTTCTAAATAGTAATAATAATGATGATGATGATGATATAAATTCACCTCTAACAAAAAATGAAAGAGTTGCTTGACAAAAAGGTTATTTTTATCGTCTTCATTACTCTGAACATTTTCCTCATCTTCTTCGCACAATGATGCAGCAAACTTTCCAGCCAGTTCTAAACATCTATCTATGGCAGGACTTTTCTCACCATGAACAAAAATAAGACGTAGATTCATGGTAAATTCTCTAAGAAAACATTCTAGGTCCACCTGTAAAAAAAAAATAGGCCTATAGCATTTTCAAGTGAGAATTTTACTCAAGTATACCTTTATTTTAACGCAAAGGAATGCCGGCCAACACACATTAGTAAATTTACGTTACTCTAGTGATTTAGGTATTATTATATTCACGTCTTTTAGGGTGTGTAATAATAGCAATGACATAATAGTTTGTGTCCGATCACCCCCACTTTCCTAAGCAAATTGAAGTAGCATGTTATTTTTTTTTTAAAAAGATGTACACCTAACCCAAATTATTTTGAGAAGACAATCTAATACTTGCAAAGTTATATATGTGAATAAGATTTTTACTAAACTCTCTGATTAAAAAGTTTCATTGCTTAAGTTTTTAGAGTAGTCATAGTTTATTTGTTTAGATCAGGCGATACCATATTCATGGTCCTTTGTTAGAGAGAATGGGGGGGCAAGGTTGCTTTTGAGAGCCACAAAACCTAGTTAAATTAACTTATTTGAAGGAAGGAACTAAAACAATTATTGGTTAGGTAACTAATTTCCAAAAATGGCAGTTTGCTGGATTAATTAAGGAATTACAATGTCATCTTAACCTTAGCTCAGTTGGTAGCATGTCTGTCTCAGGTTCGATTCCCAGCATGGCCGAGAAATTTATCATTGATGCAATGTGGTTTTACCCTTTCACAGATATGAATTACCAGTCTGTGACTGTATGTTGTGCATGTCATAGTCTTAAGTTAGATTATAAGGCATATGAAGCCACGAGAGGCCTAGCAAGATGGTAGTTGAAAATATATATAATGGCTCGAATAAAAAAGTGACCCAGTCGGAAACACTAATGGCTGTAAATTTTTTTTATCTTAACTAAAACAAATAGAATTAAACATAAGTTATATAAAAGCAATATAATGTGGCATGCTTAGGCCTACTTGAAAGTTATTTAGTAGCCTATTGAATTTAGTAGACAGACAGTGTGCTGTCAAATAGGTCTATAATCATTTCACTTTTGCTTAATAAATTATATGTTCGAGGCATGCGAACCCAAGGTGAATTGTACATGTGTCCTAGTTAGTAGATTTACATTTAGACATGTAGCTTAGTAACTAGCTTTACAATCACATAAGAATGTATTAGTAGGCCTATTCCTTGTCAATTTTGAGGACAGTAAGAGTTAATTTTGAATGATTCTGTAACAGTCATACAAGTATATGTGTAGATAAGGCAGTTTGGAGTCTCGAGTGATACTTAGTCTTTAATAGTGGATACAGAAGTCAAATGCACTTGGTGAGATAATATACAAGTTAGTCAAATACCGTTTTTCATTGAGAAAGTCATTTTTACACATACTTGTTCAAGTTAAGTTAAAAATCGTTAACGTTACATCATTCTGTGATGATGTCAAAGTCAAATTATAAAATGTTACACTCCGTGAGTAAATTCAACGGAGGGCCTATATTTTCAAGTCATCGGTGGTGAGCGGACATTTTGATCCAAGAAATGATATATAAGGTTGTTTATTAAAACAAAGAAATAAATGTTTGGGAGTAAAAAGAATATCTTTGGTTACATTAATTTGGCCACTCAAATACTAAATATTAACTGTACAAAGTAAGGAAATGGGCCTATAATTTTTTTGTATGTCAGTTCGGTCAAACTTTTTGTGTACCGATGTTGGGACAAAATTGGCGAATTTCCACTAGTCTAAGAAAACGCCACAGCTAATAGATTAAAAATAATGTGTAGTGGATAAACTAGAGATGTTGCAAAGTTTTTATAAACAAGAGGGGGAATTTCAACCGGTCCACAACTTTTGTATAATTTTTTCCTAGTCCTATAATTTCACTACCTAGGACCAATGGTGATCAAGCAGAATGAACCATTACAGAAATCGGTAAAGGTCTATATCCATATCTGTATCCGTAATAAATTGATGTCAATCAGATTTCTCTGGCCACAGAGCTGTCTACGGACCAGTTTATATAGACTACCAATCACAGAGCTGAGTAAATATGGGCATGTGTGTTGGGATCCATCTAAAACACCAAACTAAATTGCTTAAAATTAGAATTAATTTTGTAATTAGTTATATTCTTGTTAAAAGTCAACACTCATATAAACATAAACAAAGTACGAAAATAATATTAAAAGGGCTTGCATTGTTTACATTAGGAATACTTGCACCTAAGTTTGTTTTGCATTTTCAGGCTAATTTATTTTAAGTCTGATAGTTAAAACCATGTTATAAATATATTTATTGTGATTGTGCTAAATTTCAAGTATGGCCTTTATGCTGGAAGTTTTTTCAACAAGATTTTTTTGATAGTTTCTTTTTTGATCAAGTGACTGATTGGTGCTCACTCCTTGCTGTAGACGATTTTCTTCAAAGTTTTCGATTGGACGAAGTCTATGACTATCTCATTGGTTGGAATGGTCACGTTATTACAGATATGGACTGTGAAATCGTGAATAGAATTTCTTGAGGACCAGGACATGAACTACAGATAGAGTGTGTATCGGGGTTTTAATAAAGAGCTGATTGTTGACTTAATGATTATCATACTTTGTGGCTAGAGTGGAAATAAGTTAAGTTAGGTAATTATTGTTCTGTCACAAGAATTTTCACCATCATAAACACGGTCTTAAGAATATCGAAGAGTATTTCATGCTTACAAAAACATTTTTAATTATGGTGCCCTACCCTGTAGTTTACACTCTGGAATTTATTTGTATAAGTGTTTGTTCATTCTCGAATCTTTGAAAGTGAAAATGTTTGTATGTTATTATGAGTCTTTATTTTTCCTTTAATTTTATTTTCTTCAATCATTTTCATATGGCATTTGAAGTATAGTGGGTACCTGTACCTAGACCTTGTAGTGCTTTCCAAAGGTACTTTATCCCTAATAACACTTCTTAAACAGATTGTAAAATCCATCAATTGTATGGTTCACATCAGAAGTTCTTGACTCTGATCAATGTCAGCTAGTTTGGAGTTCAACATAATGAAATCTACATTTCAATTTTTTTTTTTAAGAAACTTAGTTAAATGACAAATCAGGTTGACCCATGAAGTTACAATGTATTAATTATACTCACCTTAGCATATGCATTTCGAACCATTTTTAACGATTTTTCCAAAGGCACCTTTTTGTATTGAGCATCATTAAAACATTTCTTAAGAGTTCGTCCGAAGTTTTTTGACACAGCACTCATTTTTTAAATTATAAAATAAAGCACCACCAAAATAAAAACACTTAAAATAATGTAAAATTGATAATTATTTAACAGTCTTCATAAAATTAGTATTATACGCTTTAATGCTTCCAAATAAAACCGCCATTTTTAGAAAACATTCCCGCGTTAAAATTAAAGACGTCAAAAACAAATCTAAGGACATGCATTGACACCACAACGATGTTAACAAATATTAGTTATTGGTCTGCTAAAGAGCTATGATCTATGCGTGATGTTAAAATATAATACGATTGAAAATTATATTCATGAAAAACAAGGACCGTATAACAGAGTATGAATAGACACACTGTGTTATAAAATACTTCTAAATATCACTGGTGATGGCAAAATCTTTAAACATAAAAGTAAAAACTATTGTCTAAACATAGAGCTAAGTGTTACTGTATTGATTTTCAGCAAATATTTAAATTGTGATTTATTAAATTGATTTAGATACAATGAATCAAGTAAAATACTTTAAAGTACTACTTATGAGTTGTTATGTTGGATATGTTTAAATTGATATAAAAACCCTAATAAATCAATATAATGTTTTCCTTGTTAACAATGGGATAAGAGAAACTGTTGGGACTTGAGTAATTCCATCCACTCAATAGAGAATTTTAGTAGATGAGCCTTGACCTGCAAGAAGATGGGCAGTGCCT
>CABFOW010001121.1:119753-170624 GCA_902141385.1 Timema californicum | reverse complement strand
ACTAGTACTGTGTCTCATGGGTAGTGTGGAAACCAGGACAAGACGGACGAGTACTGTGTCTCATGGGTAGTGTGGAAACCAGTACAAGATGGACTAGTACTGTGTCTCATGGTTAGTATGGAAACCATGACAAAACAACCATATTGTGCCTAATGAAAGATATGCAAACCAGTTCAAAAAAACTAGTGCTCTAATTGGCTATTGATAAAGGAACCAGATATCAAGAAGTTATTTAGAAAAGTACTAAAACTACCTATTGGCCTGAAGACAAATAAAAGGTAATCAACATTTTTTAAAGTGACCTCATAAATATGAATATTCCTTATTTAATATTTTATTACATACATATTCAATATTTAATCCTAAATGATAATTTTGAAAAAGGTTAACAAAGAATAAATATTGCTTGAAATATAATTTTGAATAATATATTGCTACTTGACCACTTAATTGCATCGCTTAGCTTAGTTAGGCGATCGATGGCGTTAATAAGAGTACAATATAGACGAAACATGTCAAATTATAGTCATCGAAAGTCATCACTTGATCCCAAAGACATTTGGAGGGGAATTCCAATTGGGCAGTGTTGGGTAAATGAAAGAGAACATAACGTATGCATGGAACCGATGGAACAATTTGCGCTAATCCTAAAGCCACATTCCCACGGGACTTGGACCATGAGCGTTAACTATTCTATCTTTACCATTCTTGCCGCTAACGCATAAGTGAAGAAGCATAAACTTTTCCCACAGGTTGAAGTGCCCAGTTGAGGCCATGCAATAGCTAGTGGCTTCGTGCTGTGTGGTTGTAATCTTCTCAAACCACACTACTTTTGGTCTGTAGACGTCATCGGCAAATTTTCGTGACTTCTGACTATCTGCTAATTTTTACCAGTTCCTGAGATTAAGAACTTATTAAGTGTTTAAACTCTACAGTACCTTCTTTAGGTCCAAATCCCGATATATTTATAGAGTTATCTCTTATCTTTGCTACCACTGCGAGCATATCTAGAGCTCAGTATTCTCAAAAATCAGATTTTACAAAATGGTCTCCATTTAATACAATTCTATAAAATTAAAGGTGCCATAATCATCAAATTTAAGGATACGTTGCGATGACATTCTTGCTTCACGCCCGCTACACCACTACCGGAACTAAAACATGATTGATCTCGACACGACAGGGTAGTGGAGCCAATGACGTCATAATCAATGTCCATGACACTACGTTCACACGTAGGGTTGTAAGAAAGCGTGGTTCACACCCCGTGGGTTGCAGTCGTGGAACACTCTCGAAACACCTATAGCATTCTACTGATGCCTCTAGAGATCTTTGGCGTGAGACTCATGGCGTAATCTGACATCTGGCCCTAACTGGTACTCTCTTCAGTCGAACGGGAACGTTTAAATAGGGAGGATGGGTGGAGTTACTTCAGGATTACTTGTATTAGTACCATTATTTAATAGTTACTTTTGTAAAATGTCCATATACGTTACAGCGTTGTGCTAGGCCGGTAGACTGAATTGTAGTTGGAAATTATTTGCAAATAAAAATATTAATAACATTGGCTTGGAAGAATGATAAATAACAATACAATATTTTGTCAAACTATTCTTAATTTAAGTGTTTTTTGTTAAATTGTTAAAACTAAGTTAAATCATGCATTAAGTTGATTTATCTCTTTCTAAGACTTGCATACCTAAATATGCCATTCTCTTACAGGGGAGTCAGGAAAATGTGCATAAAGTTCAAAAAGCTAACCCCGTACTGAATCCATCTTCACTAGCTTCCCCCATAATTCCCTATTCTTACATAATCCCTTCGCCTCAACAAAATCCACACACAGTCGTTGGGAGGTGCCAACTTTAACTACATTCGTCCCTAAGATACTCTTTTAAGATATATTATTAACTATTTCCAAACAATATAGGCATGGACACTCTGCCCTGCTTCATCTGCTTAAATGACGCACATATACTTTTCTGATTCTTTTACTTGTAGTTCATTGAACTCTACTAAATTGTATTTTAATTAGTTTATGATGACCATGCTCATCGATAATGGAAGGGGTAGTAGACCCAGTCGCCCCTTCACCAGGTGAGGCATCAGGCTGTAATGAAAAACAGAGATGAAAAAACAGCTATGAATTATGATGAGTTAAGAGCGATTGAATGCAAGAATTGCAGATAATGAGTGAGAACTGAGATATAGTGTTATTTATTCTTATTCCGTAGTCCAACCTAGTAAACATTATTCTAGTCCTAGTATGAGTGAAGTAAACAAAAACGTTTCTATCGATACCGGTCCGATACTGGCATGTGAATAATATATCAGTAAAAGTATCGGGAAAATTTTTCGAGAAAAAAAAATACTAGTATCGAAAGAAAATAATATATTTTATATTATTAAAGTATCAATACTTCTTTCACGTCCCTATTTATTGTTGATCATAGGATGCGTGTCGTATTATTGGACTGAAATACATGGTTATATAGTTGATCATAGGACGTTTGGCACTGTTTTGAAGAAACCTATTAATCTCCTACCTGGGGTGTTTGTCTATTTCTGACTCGCGTTCAAATAACCAGCGTCTGTTCAATCACGTGATAGTTATTTAGGTTAAGTTATATTAGTTTTGCATTACTAAAAGGGCATTGCCTTATATTTAGGGTTAGGACTGCATAAATGAAACTATATTGTGTGTTGATAGGTTAGATTAGATTATGATAGGTTCTATATGCAAATTTTGAAGTAATTCCACTAATGGCTACGCTAGGTTGGGTTAGGTTACATCAAATTATGCTATGTTAGGCCTGCATAGTAAAAGTATGAGTTCTGTTTAGCCTTATTCTATACGTCCTATATCGATTGGTCTAAAACACTTCCTATTTACCTACTAATAGTGTGCCAAAGGTTCTGTATGGATTGGTCCAAAGGGATTTATTTTCGTAGTGGATATGCCAAACATCCCACTACCAGACTCGTAAGCTGAATACTTTTATATTAAAAGAATGAATTATTACATTTTTGCCAAATTTTGTGGCCATTTTTGAGCCTAGGGTATATTTTTTAATATCTCAATATTAATCAAACAATAATAATTGGTTTCTACCAATAGGATTTATTCTTACAAAATAAATATGAAAGTTTAGGAGAGGGTTTGCTCATTAAAACAATAAAACATATTTGGTTCCACCAGTAATAAACACTGAAGATAATTGCGATCTATTATCCACTACAAAAATTCCGTAATTGCCAGCCCAAAAAGTCATGTTATATTTGAGGTTAGGCGTAAGATTTGGCTACAGCCGTGTGAAATTGTTTTCACCCGGTGATCATGTCCCCTCTTGGAGTGGCGGAGTGTTTTGTATGGGGTCGTGATGTTTGTTGAAGCTTTAGTTCTATATTTACATTTACAAATGGTTTTAATGATTGTAGCAATGTGTGAAATTCAAATAGAAATGTCAGTAGTTAAAATGATAGAAACTGACATGTAACTGCTAGGTTGCTTTTAGCCAATATACTCTGATAGATTCTCGCTGACCTAAATTGTTTTGACAGCTTTGTGATTCAGCTAGCATATCATACAAAGATTCCCTTAGCTTGTTCATTGTATTTAATGATATCTTAGTGAAGTTGATATAATAATAATAATCAAAACAAGCCTTGGTGGGCATGTGGGCCTTGATGTCATACTCTTGTGGTTAGAGTTCTTGAAGGTGGGGAGTGGGGGGTGGGGGATTCAGAATAATTGCCCACGAGTATTGTAAGTATTTTTTCCTAAATGGTATTCTTTTCTACTTCCATGAAAATAAGGCGAAATTACCTCTAAACACTAACTATCCCAATTATGTAAGCAAATGTGGAGAGCTCAGTTGGATAAACACAATATCACCTCGGAGGGAACTGCACGTCTTATAAATAGAAACTTTTTTTACTTTCTCTCATTTTATTGCAGCCAATTCTCTTCGCTTTCGGCTCTATCAGAATATGGTGTGTTACTGGCAACATCGATGAACCAGTGTTGAGAAATTGGTCTCACATCCAAGGTAAGAATGGGCACACGAAAACAAGAGAATTGCAACGTTGCTTGCTAGTAGTTGCCACGCAGTTTCCTCAGATATGATATTCAGTGTAGAAAGTCAAATACTATTATTTGAACTTTTGTAAAATATTAAGGGGCTGCGATGGTATAGGGCAAAAAATTAGGCTTGTAAAAGGTTGGAAAACCTCCTGACTTGACAATTACTTAGCCGCAAAAGTAAGTGGAATTTAGTTGCCCAAATAAATAGTATGATTTGAATTTCTAGAGTTTAGTTACAACAACCAAGTCACAAGTTTGACCGTGTACTTAAAAAGGGAAATATATATTACAAATATGGCTGATCGGTAATCCTTTAGTCACAGGTATACTATTGCCTGATTACTATTGGCCTTAACTCTAAAAACAAGTATCCAAATAATAAATTACTATATTATAACCAATCTCTGAGCTCATCCTGTGTTTGATTGATCATAGGCATTACTCATATTTGAATTATCACATTGGATGCAGTTTTGTTTCAAAAAGAATATTACACAGGTTTTATTGGACCAACAAGTCTGTTTCTTCTCAAAAAGAAGTTCCACAAGTTTGTATTACCAAATAAGTTTGTTCGTGCCCCAAAAAGTTGTTTTATACATTTTACTGAAATAATATTTTTGTTCGTATCAAACCAAATACTTCATACTTTTGAATTGCTATAGTATTGGGTGTTTTATTTCAAGCCAGATGTCTTAAAAGTTCGAGTGACCTAATGACATTATATCTGTGTAATATGTCCCTAATATTTAATGGTCAACATAGTTGGATTTTGATTGTCTTGAACATTTAACTGATTGCTGTAAATATACTTCCAGGAGTTAAAATGAATGTGTTATCTCTCTTCAGAGCTGTGGATGGCATTAACCATTGCGTTAGCAGTGCTAGATTGTCCTTGTGAGATATTCACAGGTTAGTGAAAAACATTCTTAATATTCCATATTTCACTAATAAAATATTTCCAGGATAATGATCATGTATTAAGAAGATTACTTATTACATTTACACTAACTTTATCATGGTTGTCTTAATAGTGTGTGAATATACAAGTATATTAAATATAATGCAAGCGTGCTTCTTATTAATTATGGATACAGTTTAAATTTATTAAAACCAGTTATGATATTATTATGGTAAGCAACATTACACTTATGCATGGTACTAATGTTAATAATATTCTCTTAAATATCATATTAATTTTTTTTAAATACATTTTAATAATTTAAATTAATTGTTAATATTGATCATCGAATGAAACAATGACATAATAAACATAACAGCTCGATTTTAGATCTTGTGATGTTGAATTTTTTTTTTCTCTTTTTAATATTGATAACATAGGCCTACATGTTTTAACCTATTCCACTCCAAACAGATAATTTATTTTTACGGGTTTATGGATGGGAGGGGAATCACCGTAGTCGAGGGAATGTGAAAGTTTTCCAAGTCCTTGGGCAATCATTAATCTATTTAAGTAATTCCTTTATGTCCCTGTCCTTTTCAAATAAGATTCTACGCCTCTAAAAGGGTTCGTGGACTTCCACCATCAAATAGTGAAAGGGATGGAGAGAAGAACTCAAAGATACCTCGTTCACCAAAATTTGACCATATTCATCCTCTTATAACATCTGATCAAGTTTGTTTGGATTGTTGGTTAATTTATCAATGAAAGTTAAAAAAGTATAGACTCCAAAAATACGATTTTTTTCTTGATTCGAAATGTTCTATTCAATAAGTTACTATTAGGAGTGATGAGTGCCTGACAAGAGAAAAACATTATATATTTAACTATTCAAATAATGTTTTCTTACATAAGCATATAGTAGATTTCATGTAGACAAGAGAGACGAGATATTCCTTAATATCTGGTGAAGCTTTGTTGGGCGCCAGGCATTATTGAATTTGTTTGTCAACAGTTTAAACTTTGGTATAAAAAAATCTTGTGCAGTAGTTGTATTATATTAAATGTTAGTTACAGTTCTCATTAATATTTTAGTCATATTATGATAAATTTATAATTTTAGATATTAATAATGTAAATATTAGATAAATCCTATTAATTTATTTGAGCATTTGGAGGTCTCTGTGGTAACGTGATTTATTGCACCAGGCTCATAATATAATAGATCAGCAAAGACAGAGAAATATAGGCTGGAATGTTGGTACGCTACATTTCGGGTGGATTTCCCCAAGTTGCTCATCCTTGATTCCTCCACACTCTCCCCTCTTTAATGCAGCTATAATGTTCCCACTCAACCGTTCTAGAAAATATTAGGCTTATATTTAGCTGTTTAGCAACTCTGGCATAGAACGTATTATTAAAAAAACTAATCAATTTATCCTAATAATAAATAAACTATTGTAACAAACATGGCTTTCAAACCCGACGATAATCCGGTACTGTTTGTCTAGTCAAAAGGATGATCAAATCTGCTATGGAAGATGGGTAGGTTCACTGAAAGCCCGCCAAGAGTCGCTTGAGTCGCTCGCGTGTTACAGGAAACTATTATTTTAATAGGTTTATTCTTTTAAAGGTTTTATTTTTTATTTTTAAATGTGATATTTATAAAAAATAATGACTAAGGGTTTAAATGTTTTAAGTTATATTAATTGTCTAACTTAGTTCTTTTACTAGCTGGTCCGAGCGTTGTATCGAGGAGATTTGGATAAGATCACAATGTTCTAGTAGTTTCCAATGCTTTCAAAGAGTTGTTATAACATCAATGAAACCTTGATTATCTAGTATAAATTGAGTTTGGTCAGTTATGTTGACATTAAATTATGTTTATTTATGATCTCTCTCGTTCATTAATGAATATATATATATATATATATGATTTGTCATATTTAAGATGTTTTAAATAACTTTGAGCCTATATAGATGAACATGTATATATAGGTTAGTCAATATGGTAGTAAAAATATTTGATATATTTATTATAATTAAATCACTTTTTGGCATGTATAAAATAAAGTATATTATTATTATTATTATTATTATTATTAGCACCGCGTCTTACTACCCGTTCGGGTTACACGCACATACGCTAATGTGTAATGGTAAGGTGATTGTGAGATGAAATGGAGGACCTACAGTTTAACGTGGAATCCGAACCACNGAGATGAAATGGAGGACCTACAGTTTAACGTGGAATCCGAACCACGGTGGAGGCCTGGCATTCCTCACATTCACAAGATGTCTTGTCAGAGGCGAAGGAAGGGTTTGGTAATCAGATAAATTTGTGCCGGGACCGAGGATTGAACCCCGGCCGCTAGCATATAAGTCCGACACCTTACCCCTAGACCACCAGGTCACCTAAAATATAGTAATAAGTTGCTTAGCTAATGTGGTGACTATGATTATCTGGATTGAGGAGGACAATACCAAAATGCAATGCGTGGATTCTGTTTCAGATTGGTAATTAACTAACCGTGGAAGTGACGACCCGATATTTTCTTGAGTTCAGAAAAAGAAACACCAACATTTGAAAGAGAACATGTCTTGGAACCTATTAAGTGGACCTTCCAATGTATCAACCACAGAATCAGCAGTTTCGGCAAGAAGTTTTTTTGTTTGCTATGTTCCAACCATCTAAACGAAGTGGAATCTAAATGAAGATTTATATTTTACAACTTCTCAACTCACGTGGAGGGTGGACAACTTTACATGTATGTATGGCTAAAGTAGGCTACTCATATCGGTGGTAGTTTATTCCTTTTTGAAAGGAGCTTAAATCTAAAGTGATAATCATTCCATAATTAATAAACATTTGGTAAAAGAACAGAGGGAATATATTAATAATTTTATAAGCGTCACTTCTGGATCCATTTTGGAGATGGTAAAGAAATATGTTTAAATAACACATAACTTTTTTCGAAAGGCTTTTATACATACCCCATAAATAAATCTCTATAACAATTTATTGCCCCTACACCTGAAATCAATATAAATTTTATTTAATTAACCAGTGTGTATAATTATATTCTCACATAAACTTGTCTATCTGTCGTCGTGGTGATGATCCGTAAAGTACGTATATGAACCATTGTTTGGTTTTATGAAGGTAGATATCATTATTTTGTCAGCTGTAATTTACTGTTATAATAATATATCCCATTTATAAACCTACTTCCTATTGCAACTGCATAATAGCCCTTGTACAATCAATCAATTACACTGGTACAATCCACTAAACTCCAAATTTCACATAAGGTCTGACTATTTATTTTTATTATCAATCTCAGTAATGTGTACCTGTGTTACCTCCATTTTCTATAGGTCCTGCGACATCTGGTGTTCTCGAGGTCAGCGATCACTGAGCAAGGTAATCACTTTGGACGACATCCCACAAATTATACATTTAGTCTCTCTAACCCTGGTACCGGTCCACTCTAGAATAGGGTGTAGGGTAGGGTGTTTATATTATGTACCCAATTTGAAAGTGAGCTTTATGGAAAACTAAAAGCATTAAGCATAATTAAGGATGGATATCCATTCTAAAAGAGAACTAATATAATATTGTACATTACGATGAATCGGACGCTCATGAAAAGCTCTTAGTCAAAGATGAGGCCAGACTGCACGGGGGTTTTCCTATATAATTTAATAGGACCCAAGTCAGAACCGAGTATAAAACACAAATTTTGTGAGTTTATTATTTTTTTTATTTTTTTTCACAATAATTAGTAAAAATATAACTTTCAAAGTGTTTATTTTATTTGTCTGAGGATGGGCTTTCTTGTTAATTAACAAGCCACCCACCCTCAATTAAATAAGTCCTTACTCACAGAATAGGTATTAAGGCAAACAAGAGAGCTGAACTATTTTAAAACACTCCTTATTTTGAAAATATTTATTTAAATAGTTTATGTTTGTTTGTCTTATAAATAAACTTAACCTTGCAAGAATTAATGTTAATTTAAGATTTGTGGACAAATTTCATTTATAATTTCTTCGTCTACCGAATTAGAATCACGAAACTAATTTTTTTTTCATGTAAGATATTTTTTCATTGGAAAATATTTTTCTTATTTCAATGTGTGATCTGGATTTTAAAACAAATCAAATTAACACATTTAAAAAATAAAGTATTGAATCAATAATTACAATAATATATTTTTATTGAATCAATAATAATTTAAAAATTAATAACCATTGCTATTGTTTCAAGCATACGAATATTTATATTTAAATTATAAAAGGTATAAATTATTTATATTTTAAACTTTACTTCTGAAAACTTTAACCAAACAATTGTATTGTGAATCTAATTCTAGCCTCTTGATTTACCCGGGGGTCATAGGCACAGGACTGGAAAATGCAGAGGAATGGTCGGATAAACCTTTAAATCAACATTACTTACACTCTGGTATTTACCATCAGTAAGTGCACGTATTTATCGTGAATTAAAATATTTTTATGTAAGCTATTTATTGAATTCATTCTTAAAATAATGAAGGTATTTGTGTATCCAATGAGAGTGTGAATCTTGGTGGTCCATTTATAATAAATCTAACAATGTTTGATAAAATTTAATCTTGTGGTTCTGAATGAAAAAAATATACTCGCTAGAGGTTTGATAATGTAGAATATAATTTCGAATCATCCCAAAAATAGTCTGATGCGAGTATCCACCCTGAGATCTTAAGAAGTTTAACACTTATAAAAGGAGGAGCGGAATTATATCCACTCTGAATGGATAATATTGAGAATTTTCTAAAAAAAACCCATCACATATAAAGTCGGGGTTATAGACCCTAACCATTATATGCAATATATCTACCAAAATAATTCATTGTATGCACTTAATTCAATCTTTTCTTAAATAAACATCGTTATCAAAAAGTTTTCTTTGCTTCCACAAATGGCGGAAATTAAGTCATAATTTTAGTTCTCATGTTTAAAAAACTACCTATACTATCTCAAAGATCAACTCTACTTGATTGTATTTAAAATTATTATTTAACCAAACGACTAACTGATTGCCACCAAAATACAAAAATAAACATTCATTTTAATATCATATCCTGAAAATTGAAAAATGAAACCTGGACACGGGAATAGAACCCGGGACCTTCCGTTTAGTACGCCAATGCTCTTTCCACTGAGCTATCGAGGATTCGTCCCATGCACATGGTCATTCTTCACTCATATTTTAAGGCAGGTAGTTTAAGGCATTTTAATATTGTAACTTTAAACTCATCACACAAATGACTTATGGTATCATAGTTAATTGACATTTAATAAGTACATTTGGTGACCTGGCAGTCTAGGGAGTAAGGTTTCAGACTTCCATGCTGGCAGCCGGGGTTCAATCCTCGGTCCCGGCAAAGATTTATCTGATTACCAAACCCTTCCTTCACCTCTGACAAGACATCTTGTGAGTGTGGGGAGTGCCAGGCCTCCACCGTGGTTTGGATTCCACGTTAAACTGTAGGTCCTCCATTTCAACTCACAATCACCCTACCATTACACATTAGCGTAAGTGCGTATAACCCGAACGGGTAGTAAGACGCGGTGCTAATAATAATAATAATAATAATAATTACATTTGGGGAAAAATCAGTTTGATCATTAATAATAAAACCGTTTCTGAACTTTTTTTCTCATAAATAGTACCTATGAACTATTTGAAGGCTATCTTAGGGGTTTAAAGGAGAATTAATGGTTTATTTTTGTAATCCTAATTATGTTTGCAAATTTATTTGAGTATTTAGGGCTAGTATCCGTTGTGGGAATGATTCTTTACTTCTTCCTTTGACCAATTAGGATATAGCTTTTGTTTTCTGGAACTTATATACACACAAATATAATAAACTGTGCGATTATGAAAAAAAAAACAAATATTGTGAAAAGATTATAAATCGTAAAATCACCAAATGCGTAGGAAATATCTTTGTCCGTGATAACATAATTTTTGTTCCCAAAATGTATAGTGTTTTATACTAATACCAACCTAACCCTAACAATCATTCATGCTAAAGCTCCCATCCCTACTCAAAAATAATAGTCAATGAGGTATCAAGAGAGTTGTTTTTATTTAAATAATAAAACATATAGTATGCAACTCAATGAGATGAGTGGGACAGCTCATAACGTTAGGTGACATCAGCGTTCACACGAAGCTAGAAATTTATTTAAATTAAAATTCCAGAAAAGCACCTGATTTAATAGGCATACAAAGGTTTATGAACCATAGAAATAGCCATAGCCAAAACAACTTTGTATAATATGAGGGATGTAGTGTACAAGTAAGTTTGAAAGTGGCAAGTTTCCTCGAATGCTTTGCATCACTCACAAACATCAAACTAACATATAATATTCGCAAAAAATCTACTCTCGCCCATAAATGGTGGCTCAAAACATATTTTACAATACAGCCTAAATTATTATTATTATTATTATTATTATTATTAGCACCGCGTCTTACTAACCGTTCGGGTTATACGCACATCCTAAATTGACCTTATTAACATCTCTATTCGTTTTTCTTAAAACAGTCATTATTTAATAAACTGGCATATTCAAACATCCTTGATATGAATAACTAATAGAGGATAAGCTCTTAAAAATATACAACACCAATTTAAGTGCTCTTATTGGCAGCTCTCAATTTGTTGAAATAATAAGTGATATGCCTTCATCAAATTATCGGCCTCCTAAATCTAAATAGGACATAATTTGTAATCATTCACCAAATAGTTCAACTTTCATTTAATAATGACGCCGTCAAGCGGCTGGATCACACATTTCCTTGCGATCCAAAGATTCTAAAATAACACAATGCAAAGTGTCTGGAAGTTTAACTATCTAAACCTTTTCCGGTTCAATGATGGAATATTAACTCGTTAATCGCCCTTCTTTTCATCTGGAGGCAGCCGACAAATCAAAGGATTAATAAGAATATTAAATAGTATTTTGCGCTCTCAGTCGGTCTCAAGCCTAACTACATGCAACGTAAATCAGGTACATTTATTAAAGCAATGACTACAGAGGAATATCACCATCTTGCGGCCTTATCTCAAACTTACAGACGATAAACTTTAAACTGTATCAACAATATTAAATAATATATCAACAAATAACAAGATGATTATAACTCTACATGATACTAAAATAAGTGGAGCCGGCTAACCAAGCTATCTGTTAATAAACGACCAAAATGTCGAGACAAAAGTATTTGAAAACATCCGTGAGGCGGATATGCAAACATTACGTGAAAACACAGGGACCAAATGTCCCCAAAAGAAAGCATATTATCAAAGTTGAAAATAAGGTTTTACTCTAACCGTACCAAGATTTAAATTTTACCATGACCTTAAGAATCAAAATATTAAGTCTGTTTAAACGTGAATTCCATGCCAAAAATTAATAAGTTTAATATTGATAGGATATGAAATAATAATTTTGAAAATGTTAAATACAATTTAAGCCAAAAGGGAATTTAGAATATGAAGATATTAATCAAATTATAGCAACGTCGCTCACCTACGAAAACAGTATTGCAATATGTGTCAAAATCACAAAATCCTACCATTATATAGTCCTTGAATCTACCACGTGTTCTCAAGGTGCGAGAATAACAGGAGGTGGAGAGGGGTAAGGGGTAGCATGCTTCTAGAACATTCTGGGTTATACCACGCCTCTCCAGGAGTATGTGGAAAGAACTGGAATACAAGCTTGTCAAACACAGCCGATAGAATGCAGTGAACGCTCGCGCATATCGTTCTTTTTTTATCGGAATGGCTTGGTACTCACGACGGGGAATGAACCATGGGCCTCAATTCAGTCAGTTTTTGAACAGTGCCGGGAGATTTTGTAGATCCACGGTCTTACTGAGACGAGTCAACAGGGACCAGGGTGGTGAGTGATGCAACCTTTTCTTGTTTACTTGTTGTAACGAGGTTACAATGTGTGAATAAATAAAGATTGTATTAACTATGGTTTAAAATAATTGTGTTAGAAGGATTGAAGTGTACAGCCTAATAGAAGATGATTCTAAAGGACCGTGCGGAAATATAATAAGTTTTCAATAATTTTTTTAACGATTTATAACTTTTCACATTATTTTTTTTATAATCATACATTTGTTTATGTTGTTGTGTTTATAATTGCTATAAAACAAACATGTATCATAATTTGAAAGAATAAAAAAATATTTCCACCTAAAGCGGATACTAATGCCGAGTATTCCATTAAATCCAAGTTGAATATCTTTAAATCCTTTAGTCAATAATATTTTCATAATTATTTAATTGTGGCTATTCATCTCAAACCATTTTGATCAAATTCAAATTTGTGTAGTTAACGCTTTGTGACAAATTACTGTATAAAATAAATCAAACAGATTTTAAAGTTATTTAGGTCCAGAATTATTAATTTTAGCTAAATTAATTATAAAACAAAACAATTTGATTACTTAAGAAAATTTTATAAATATCTCGATAAATATGACATACATGTAAACTCAAGAGTCAATTTTAGAACAGCTAATAAAAATAATTTAAATTCCAATCTGTTTTGCTGAGCTAATGGGCATTTAGCTCTCACAGGAAATTGACTATGTCTACTTCCAAGATATCAACAATGTGTCCACGACGCTGCAGTTTGAAGTTCCCATAGCTGACCTGATATGTAGATTATGTCCCGAGGCTATCTCTAATAAGCCTCCATTAAATGACACCGGAGTGCTAAAACCTCTACCAAGAAAATTAGGCAATCTTCGATCTTCACATGTTTTCTGCTTTTCGGCTCGTCGCGCATGCGCCTGCCCCTTCTTGCAATTCATGATGAGACATGGTTGGCTGTACTCTCCCTCCTTCCCCTCTCATCTATATTGGTCTCAGTCGGGGAGTTTGTGTTTTAGGTTGGTATGAGCTATTTTTAATTGACAGAACGTTTTATCGTCTGGTGCTGACCGGTTGACTAACTCTTGATTCTCTACATCTTTATCGCAGCAGACCATCAGAGCCAGTCCTTGGGCGCTATGCCATCTAGGGGAGTCGATCACAGGAATGGCTGGAGTTAGCCCCCACCATAGCGAGTATGCTATCATCATATCCTTCAACTGTGGGTGCACAACTCGCGCTTGGACTGCCCTACCACCAGAATTAGGATGAAGAAATACTAGCTTGGAATTGTGTTTTGTTACAGCCAATAAATGGGGCTGATTTAACTGAGCTCATATAATGGTGCTATAGTCCTTGTCAAACTTACTTCGCTCTACTCTATGCGTGGTACTTGATTGAGTTAAATGAGTTAACTTTTGTTTAGCTATTATTGTGAGTTAGTCAGGCCTGCAAATATAGTATTAGATGCTAGTTAGGCTCCCTCAAAGTCTACTGTTTGTTATGTTAGATAGTATGTAATGTTTACTCAGTTCCATGGGAATGCCTATCATAGAAACACTAGTCAGCTTGAATTATTTGGTTACGTGAACCAAATTGTGTTGTATGAATTCATGATAGGCTTAAAATAGATTTTCTTAATTTATCAGCTCGTATCCCTTTTTAAACTGATAGAATCTTTAGGATGCGCTTAACGGGTTTAGTTAAATATACCCGGTCACGGCAAAGATTTATCTGATAACCAATCCCTTCCTTCACCTCTGACAAGACATCTTGTTAATGTGAGGAATGCCAGGCCTCCACAGTGGTTCGGATTCCACGTTAAACTGTAGCTCCTCCATTTCATCTCACAATCACCCTACCATTATATATTAGCGTAAGTGCGTATAACCCGAACGGGTAGTAAGACGCGGTGCTAATAATAATAATAATAAGTTAAATATAGTAACGCCACAGCGTTTGGTTAGTTGTGAGGCTGCTCTTACTTAAGGATAGCCTGGGGGAACGTAAGATCACAGTAACTAGGAGTTACCAGACATGATTATTGACCTAATTGGATATGCCAGGCCTATTGATGGGCCCATTTAACCTTAACCTATTTAGTCTTCTTATTGTGCCACTTTTTGGCTTGACTTATCTACGCGAGGCTGTGATGGCTCGCTGTGTTGTTTGCATTGTGTGCCTTTAGACGGGATTCTTAAGCCAAGAGCTTGTAGATGCTGAACTTCACTCTGAATACACCATAGTTGTAAAGGTTTGGTAGTGAGCCCAGCAATAGTCTACCACGGCTATTTCTGTTACCCCACAATTGGGGCATATTATTCGTGTACTAGTGGAACGTGGTTAGCTCCCCCGTATTGTGGCTATGGCGTTTGCGTGGTATACCATTTATTATTGAAAGGCAATACATTGTTGGTTAAACAATAAGTTGTTGTCAGAACTTTTATGTACGGAGGAAGCCGAGGGTAGTATGAGCTAGTGAGCTTATCTAAGGGAACTTGTATACTCTACCAACCTTGTTGTGATATTTATCTTTACAATGCCTAGTTCTGTATTCGTTTTGTATGGACCCAATTAACCGGTAGTTTTCTTGCATCCTACTAATTATCTTAATTGATTGGCTAATTTCTAATTACAATACGCTACTCGCCTGACGAGATTAATTAAAGCTATCATTCATTTTCTCATAGTGCTCCACCCAAAGTACACTGCGAGCAGGCAGTGACCCTAGTGGCCAGCAGTTTGTGACCCTAGTGGCCAGTAGGCAGTGACCCTAGTGGCCAGTAGGCAGTGACCCTATTGGCCAGCTGTCAGTGACCCTAATGGCCAGCAGGCAGTGGCCCTAGTGGCCAGCAGGCTGTGACCCTAGTGGCCAGCTGTCAGTGACCCTAGTGGCCAGCTGTCAGTGACCCTAGTGGCCAGCTGTCAGTGACCCTAGTGGCCAGCAGGCAGTGACCCTAGTGGCCAGCAGGCTGTGTGCCTAGTGGCCAGTAGGCAGTGACCCTAGTGGCCAGCAGGCAGTGACCCTAGTTGCCAGTAGGCAGTGACCCTAGTGGCCAGCAGTCAGTGACCCTAGTGGCCAGCAGGCAGTGACCCTAGTGGCCAGCTGGCAGTGACCCTAGTGGCCAGCAGGCAGTGACCCTAGTGGCCAGCTGGCAGTGACCCTAGTGGCCAGCAGGCAGTGACCCTAGTGGCCAGCTGGCAGTGACCCTAGTGGCCAGCAGGCAGTGACCCTAGTGGCCAGCTGGCAGTGACCCTAGTGGCCAGCAGGCAGTGACCCTAGTGGCCAGCTGGCAGTGACCCTAGTGGCCAGCAGGCAGTGACCCTAGTGGCCAGCTGGCAGTGACCCTAGTGGCCAGCAGGCAGTGACCCTAGTGGCCAGCTGGCAGTGACCCTAGTGGCCAGCAGGCAGTGACCCTAGTGGCCAGCTGGCAGTGACCCTAGTGGCCAGCAGGCAGTGACCCTAGTGGCCAGCTGGCAGTGACCCTAGTGGCCAGCAGGCAGTGACCCTAGTGGCCAGCTGGCAGTGACCCTAGTGGCCAGCAGGCAGTGACCCTAGTGGCCAGCTGGCAGTGACCCTAGTGGCCAGCAGGCAGTGACCCTAGTGGCCAGCAGGCAGTGACCCTAGTGGCCAGCAGGCAGTGACCCTAGTGGCCAGCTGCCAGTGACCCTAGTGGCCAGCAGGCAGTGACCCTAGTGGCCAGCTGGCAGTGACCCTAGTGGCCAGCAGGCAGTGACCCTAGTGGCCAGCTGGCAGTGACCCTAGTGGCCAGCAGGCAGTGACCCTAGTGGCCAGCAGGCAGTGACCCTAGTGGCCAGCTGGCAGTGACCCTAGTGACCAGCCGGCAGTGACCCTAGTGGCCAGCAGGCAGTGACCCTAGTGGCCAGCTGGCAGTGACCCTATTGACCAGCTGGCAGTGACTCTAGTGACCAGCTGGCAGTGACCCTAGTGGCCAGCAGGCAGTGACCCTAGTGGCCAGCTGGCAGTGACCCTAGTGGCCAGCTGGCAGTGACCCTATTGACCAGCTGGCAGTGACCCTAGTGACCAGCTGGCAGTGACCCTAGTGGCCAGCTGGCAGTGACCCTAGTGACCAGCAGTCTGATGTATGGCCGTTTCATTTATTTAGATACTCTTGTTCCAAGGTATACTTAATTTATCAATTTACTGAAACCCAATGAGCTACCATTTTCTATGCTAATGTATTTTCCTAAGTGTTATTTAATAAACTGCTATTACCTTTGTATTCCTTGCTGTGTGATTATGCATACCCTCCTTTAGTATGTAATGGTATGTCATATTGTGATTAAATTGCTTATTACGTTGTAAAAAAGATACAATCAGATATAATAGCACATAAAGTATACTGTGATTTGTCTTCTCTATTAATATTTCTCTTTACCTAGATGCACTTCATGGATGGTTAAAAAAATGAGATTTGCTTGACAACAAACAAAACTTAGTCAATACAGCTCTGCCCCCATATTTGTTTGTTTTAAACTTCACTTTGACGCCGCAAATAAAAAGTGAGTTTCACTCGCCCCTAGATTTTAAAGATATAAAGTGGGTGTACTTTTCTTTTATTAAGTTTGGTAACCCTCTAAAGTAAGATATTTATAATTTAGCTTGCCATGATATATTTTAAGCTGCACTTTAACCTTTATTACTTAATGTTTATTATCATTAACTATCCCAACATTACAAAACCTAACGTTTCATGAGTTGAATGAAGTAAAATAGTGGTCGGTCCTAATATTGCTCAAATAAGCTAGGTACTTATTTAACATTTTTGATGAGAAATAATGAAATTGCATGTTCATGAATGCAGTAATTTTCTATAAATTTGACAACCCACCCATACAGTTCACTAAACTGTCCTTTTGGCAAATGTCTTAAAAATTTGGACTTTTAACTACTTTCCAGTTGTTTTGGGGACTGGTTTGTTTTGAATCTTTTGAACATTGTATTTTGAATCATATTTCTTGGACTCGAAGTATATTTAAAACTTATAACTTTAACTTGATTTCTCGCTAAGATTTGGTCTTTGCGGTAATAATAATTTAAGATATTTAGTTGTGGAAATGAACGTTAGTTTATTTATCTTTATTTATTGAGTATAATATTATTATCTTGTTGAACTCTCACTATTTATGAATTCTTTGAATTCCTAATATGTTAATTATTGTATACGTAAGTCGGTTATATTGATTCTGATTGGGATATTTCCACTAAATCATAAAATATAATATTAAATGTGTCTACGTGACTTGGCTCATTAAGCGTACCATTTTTTATACTAATACCATTGAATTCTTTGATAATTACTTGCCAAGAAAAGCCCTAACATATTTTTTCTCGTTGTTCTATAAAACCTTTTCTGTGAGTATTTTTCGTGATATAATTATCTATCTGGTATTATTGTATAAGATCTTGCGTCCCAATTTCTGTTATGTATTTTCAACCTTTATGTTAATTTATAATACTTTTGAAATAATTTATCTCTGCCTTCTTGTCAGCTAATATTTTGATGTATTTCTGTTAAATAAAGAATCATTAAATTATTATCTCTGCTTTTTTTTTAGGGGTAAACGTTTTCCCTCCATTTTATTTTAAATGTTTCTACATTGCCTATTCAAAGTGTTGAGAAGCTAATAAATTAAGTGCGGGAATGGTGTGGTTAAGATTTCTCAGACTAATCAAAAAATGTGGTAGAAATTTGAAATTTGGTACGAATTTAAAGGGAACACTTCAATTTATCATAAAGTTTTGAATATTTTGAAATAGGACTCTCGGAAATAGAGGAAGAGGGATTATAAACAAACATATATTTTTGGTGGTGTAGAAAATTTAAATTTTTCAGGTAAATGGACAATTCCAGATTAACAAATAAGTCTTAAATTCGAAACTTCTGAATAGTATTTAAAAATTAAGATAGAAAAAATAATTAGTATATTTACAAAATTATATAGGTAGCTTTTAAGTGTGGCAGAAAATTTAAATTGAAAAGAAAGCTAAAAGAACTACTCCAAATAAATAAATAAGTCTAAAATTTTTAATTGGGTTTCCTGGAAATAGAAGAAGGGGATTCGTTAAAATAAATAAAGCACTTTTAGTGGTCCATATAATATAAATTTGGTAAGCAAGTAGATTTACCGCTCCAAATAAAATAATAAATATTGAAACTATACATTTCTAAGTGGGCGTCTAAGAAATAGTTTTAGTGGTAGTGGTGGAGTTCGAAGGGACTTTTTTTTTACAATACTAATGTATTTAATTACTTCCCTGTGTGGCAGAGAACTGAAATTTATCAAGTAGGCATAGGGCCCAGTACAAATAAATATAAAAGAATGAACATTGTACATTTTTAAATGGAGCTCTGAAATATCAGAGGAGGGGGAATAATTTTAGTTTAAAAAAGTACTTAGGGGATGTAGAAAGCTAAAATTTACCAGGAATGTAATGAATCACTCCAAATAAAAAAAGGTTTTTAAAATGTTTTACTTATAATTGAAGGCAGGTTCAAAAACTCCTAAAATGAAATAGTAAAATAATTTTCAGTGTGGTAGAAAATTGACTTTAAAAGGCATATATTTTTACCACCCGAAATTTCCATAAATATGTGAACTTGTTTTTTCGGAAATAATAAATAAAAATTGCATAAAAACTGAACAGGTAATAAAAGAGGGTGCTCAGGAAATAGACAAAAATCATATTTGTTATGGTACAAAATTGAAATACCAATTTTACCAGAAGAGTTAACAGTTTAAAATTTTAAATATGTTTCCAGAAAATGTTCAAACTGGATAATTTAAGAAATAAAACTAAAATTAACTAAAATACGGTGAGAAGGTAGAAAAAGTATCCCAAAATCCCCCGTTAGATGATAATTTGTAGTTACAAAGAGAGATTATTCAAATTTTAAAATTAAATTTTGGGAACCGAAAAGGTTTGGATGAGTGGGGTATGCTTTGATATTTCTACAAAATTAATATTAAAAAATCCAGTTTTCGTCGTGGAGAAAAACTATTCTGTAACATTTGTAAAGACCACCCAAAATATCATAAAAGTTGGAAAATGTTAAATTCCAGGATAGAGGTTTTAGAAAGGGGTAAGTGTTTAAAGGGACCCTCTCAAAATTTCTAGACTAATATAAATAAAATCCTTCCCTATATGGTAGACAGTTATAATATTGTATGGGTGGACGGAATATATCTTAAAATAAACTACATTAAAACAATACATTATCTTAAAAGGCAGCCATATATAGCCAGATCAGGATTGTACAAGAATGAACTATAAATAAAAGTTCGTGGCCATATGTTAAACGTCATAATTTTATATAATTATGATGCGGCTTTCCATAAATATTGTATAATATAGGTTTTAATAGTCCATACAAATATAAGTAATTTACATTCCTTCTTCTACAAACAGTTACGCATTGCCTAACGGAGAATTAAAATTTCATTCCGTTTAGAAATAAACACACCAAAACCATTGAAAGAACGTTTATCTTAAACATTTTAAAATGAAATATCTTGCCTGTTAACCTTACTAAAACCATTACATAAGAATTAACACAATATTATGATAACAAAATATATGGTAATAATCCAAGCTAGAAACATACAATAAAAGTGTATTCTATATTTTTTAATGTATATAATAGTTTGTCTTATATAGTTATCTCTTATATCAAAACAAAACAGAAGACAATGATTACTCATTGATCTGATAATAGAGGAAGAATAAAACATTATTTTAAAATAATCCTGTCCATAAACAGAAAGTCTTTATCCAAAATTACAGTTGAGTAATGAAATTTGATTTTATTAAGGCTTATATTTTGGAGTGTGTTATTTCAGTATAATCAAAATTTATATATATTATTAAGAAAACCCATATGATTAATTATTCACTGGAGTATTATTTAAGTTTGAAATATTTTATTCATTAAACTACGTTTTGGTTGTATTTTAGAACACCTTACCTTTCTATTACTATTATTATTATTATTACTAATTTGTTTAGCAGGTCGTCTTACTACCCGTTTGGTTTATACATTTATGACTAATTACGCTAATGTTTTTAGGTATTTAGAAGGTTATATGTGTAGGAAGTGTACCCCAATGTTCGTGGAAGGAGGGTGGAAAGTCACTTTGGAAAAATCACCATCAGCATACTCGACCGAGATTCGAACCTCCATACTCCAGTGTTTGGCAGTCCAGTCTACTGCGAGAGTAGTGTCTTAGTTTCAAAACAGAATGGCTCTTGGTGATTTTTACTCTAAGTAAACTAACTTTAAATTATATATTAGTTTATACCAATAAATAAATTAATATTTATTTAAACATAATCTTGGTAAAAGCATCTTATAAAATAATCTACACTATCCAAACTTTAAAAAAAAAATGTCAAAATTTATTATAGTTATGATGTACACATAATTTAGTTTAGATTTGTAAATGACAGTTTTTATAATAATAATTAATTAATTCGAAATGTTACTGATAACATTATGAGCTAAACAAAAATACCTTATGATTAGCTCCTAAATATATACGCATTAAAATGTTTATTGGAATCAGCTGTATTCTTATTTGTTGTAAAATTTATATTATAAATATTTGTTGTTGTGTCTATTGAAATAATTTCCTCTTTATTTTAAGCTTGTTAAAAAATCAAATTTCATTATGCTCCCGAGTCTCAAGGAAGAACCCTAGTTTCTTTGAAGTACGTATTCCTTCAAAAAAATATTTACTTCGCTTTGTGTATCTTATTTTATCACTTGTAACTAAACATTTTCAAATAATTTTTTTTTAAAAGATAAATACTCAAATGTGTTTTATTTTCATCTATCTTCTTCAAATAACATTCAAGAGCTATTCATAAACAAATGATATTTTTAATCAGTTTTTTTAATATCATTTCTCTCCCTCTCTCACTTTATCTTTACGAAGTGAAAAAAATAGTATATTTATATGTAAGGCATTTCGGTTTATTTCTCAATAGAATTTCTTATTAAATTATTGTTTTGTGTACAATTATTATTAATTTGTGTATACATTGTAGCAAAACATTCAATAACGATATTGATATTAAATATTTTATAGCAGCCCACTGTATTTATAGAATGTTTTAGATCATTTTATGAAATTATATTAAGCTAACCCTTATTCCAACTGATGTGTTGTCTTAGACAACAAATTTAAGCGATTTAAAACAACACAATTTTGATCTCAGACAATCTTTAAACGTGTTTTTTCATTCAATCTCCAAGCAAATTCTAATGAACGTTTGAAGATGTATATTGCCTAATGTGGTCGTCTTATATTGTATAATTAATATTTATAATATCCTCCACACATGTAGCTCAACTATATGTTATTCACGTATGTGAGGTGTGATATCTAACTCTGCACCAGAGTAATAAATTCTGAGTTTTGTGAACAAGATACTGAAATATATTTGGGAATAAGGGTATGAACAGATAGGGGAATGGAGAACAGTGGCGGATACAGGATTTTAGGCACTGACACTCACGGTACCGGTCTGGGAGAGTTTCCGATTTGAATAATTCTTATGGCAGAATCCTTCAAAATCTATGAATATATAAGAGAAATTTTGAAATTGATTGAAAAAATTGTTATTTGTTTTTAGTTAAATTATAAGTTAAAATAAAAGTAAATCAATTATTGACGCACAAAGCAACGTATTAGTGAGATATTACTTGAGAGAATAACTAGTAGGGGAGAGCTGGTAATACCGCACACTTAAGCAAAACAAGATATTGCTATAATCTCATTTGGTCCATCACATTTAGTAATTGATATCATTGTAAGCTTTGTTTTTTATATATCAATTCAATGCATTACTTTTATAAACTGAAAATAACATTCTCTTATAATTAATTAAAATATGGAAACAGTCATTGTACGTCATTGTCCACCCTGGTAGGGCAATATCACGCATAGAGTGGGGAAATACAGTACAATTATGGTTATTGATTTATGTAAGACTACACTTTGTGAGACACACAAAAAATACAACTTAACAAGTTGAATTAACCCTGTATTAACTGATATAATCAATGAGTATACCTAAACGTAAGAATATGATAATAGTAAGACACATAGTCCATTTATACATACATCAAAAGGTAGCACTATAAATTCATATATTTTACTTTTTGAGGCCAAAGTCACAAACAATATTGTCTGCTCTTTCCGCTTCACTACAGTCAGCGTTTACCCAACCAGAACAAAGAACACATGGGAACCACGACTTCTGGTTCCTCCCAGATTATCCACAAAACATACAATTAGGTGAACCACGACTCCTGGTTACTCCCAAATTATCCACAAAACATACAATTAGGTGAATCACGACTCCTGGTTCCTCCCAAATTATCCACAAAACATACAATCAGCTGAACCACGACTCCTGGTTCCTCCCAAATTATCCACAAAACATACAATCAGCTGAACCACGACTCCTAGTTCCTCCCAAATTATCCACAAAACATACAATTAGGTGAACCACGACTCCTGATTCCTCCCAAATTATCCACAAAACATACAATTAGAATCTGAATGATAGATAGGCAGACTATTAGAAGATCCAGGTTCAATACCATCTAGTTCATATACATCACACAGATTTGATAAATTCTCTCCTTAATCTGAGCTATCTTGGGGAAGATTTTTCCCCACTAGCAGAAACGTTTTATTTTAGTTATTAATTTCATTCTTGGAGTATTCTTTGTTTTTAATACTACATTTCTTCTGTGTTCCACATTCTCTTTTCCTTGCTTCTTTCTCATTTTCTTTGATTGTTTTATTCTTACGTTTGAAATATGCTTCTTGAAATGTTTTTTTTTATTGGAGTTACTGTACAAATGACCGAGCTTTGCAATCTTGATAACGGGGCTGTCTTGATGGTTTATAAGCTAGAAAGGGTGTAATATTATTATCAGAAACTATTTTCGAGGTAGAGGGTTTTTGAGCGTCCACTGTTTTAGTTTTGAAACATGCACTGTTTTCTATTCTCTCCTTGACGTTATCCTGAACCTCTTCTTCGATGATGTTAACAGATCGGGGCATTGCTGCGGGTGCAAAGTCTTCTTCCGTGAAATTGTTTGGGTTAAGTGGAAAGATTCCTAACAAGGAAAAACCGAATACTCCCTTTTCAATTGTTGCTATCCTTACGGAACCCTTATTAAAATCCGAAGCAACAGCATCAAATAGTATCTTCTCATTAGTAAAGGTCTTGAGAATTAAACCACACTATCAGTTATAAGCAGTTCTCAGCGGACCAGGTCCAGAAATTGGAGTCTATGGGATGAGTGAGGTGGAATTGTCAGGACTACGATTCCATTCTCTCGACAAAATGTGAATGTCTGTAGTTATTTGTGAGTGCCATGATTAACAATGATTAGTAGAACTGTTCGTTCTTGGTTGGCCTCAAATATTTCTCAAAATATTGAAGCCAAATAATGTACAGCTCTTCATTAATCCCGCCATTCTTATAACGATGACCAACTCTGACGAGTGTACGACTCATCCTTAATCGATTAAAAATAAACATAGAGGGTGCAAGGCTTTTACTTGCACACATAGCAGCATATATGGTAATATTTTTGCCTCCATCCCAGCTTGTTGTTATTCTATTTTCTTTTGCCCCTTAGGTCCTAATTTTTTCTGTGAGGTATGAACAGTTGAGTTTACAGTTTCGTCCATAGTATAGATTCTCGAGCCAGGGAACATCTGTTTTTCCATTACTCCTTCAAAATTTGAGACAAATTCTTGCACAGCATCCTTATTGAAACCTAGCATTCGGTTCACGCTTGCTGCCTATGGTTTCCAAAGGCCGATTTCTTGATGTTGTCACAGAAACCCTCTGAGCCAGTCTTTACCAGCAGTTATTAAGGTGGTGTTGAACTTGTGTGGTATGTTATTTCTACTTGAAAATTCAAAAGCGATTTTTCGAATCTCAATGGGTGATATTTCATTAGATATTTTAGCCATCATAATAGCAAGTTTAGCCAGTTATTTTCCTTGTTCATCAGAAGAGGTATCTTTTCTTCCTAAACATGCCTCTTGTGACTGACAAGACTCATATCTATACTTTAGAGTAAAAACAAGAACTCCAAATGCCCTGGATACTGATTTCGGTTTTCCACCTTCACTCATTTATATTAAAGCTTCTTTTATCACGCCTCCAGACCATTTCTCTTTATCTGTTTTCCTTTGTCTCTTTACCAGCATTTAAAATATAGTAACATATAAATTGTGTTTGATTTAAACTATATATATATATATGACATTCTATAAACACTTGTGTTGTGTTACAAATTACATATGCAGATAAAACATTATTAATAAAAATACAATTGAAAATTTGAAAATGAAAATCAAGTAAATAACAACATCATGAAATTGATATAAATCAAATCTACTATAAAAATTATCGATGGTCTTGAGGTAAAGAGCTCGTCTCAGGCGCCGATGTTTGTGGGTTCAAACCCAGCTAAGGGGGACGGAATTTTAATGATAAATAAAAAATTGCAACACAACTTCCTTCCCCGCGTCTTAAGAACCCGATCAGCGCAGTAGGGATGAGGAAGATAGAATGTTTAAGGAATGTATCCGGAATTTGCGTGGAGGGAGAGTGAGACGAAAAAACACCCTCATTACACCTAACTACGATTCAAACCCCCCAAGCTCCCCATTAGCTGAAATGCAATCAAATACGAGAGTGACGCCTCAGACCATGCGACCGTATACGTTGTCGTACATAGTATCTAAATTTCTACCTCACCAGGATACGAGCCAGGGTCTCTCAAAGTATGCTACTCGTTTGAAACACATATATTTGATAAAGCCGTTGATCTCGTGTCAACAATTGTGGTATGTAAAAGAGCCCTAGAAAGTATTCGAAGGTACAGTTCCAGCAAAATGTGTAGGTTCTTACGTTTTCTCTTGTAGAAATCTGTTGTGTCGTGATATAATAATTACTTGGTTCATAAAGTGCTCGTTAAATACATCAAATAAATAAATAAAAAATAATATAAAATATTCATAAAAAAATATTTCTTTTAGACCTGGGTTGGTTTTTATATGTATTTAAATAATACAAGTTTTATTTATTTCATGATGTGGTTTTATAATTTAAGTTTTTTTGGTACATTTTGTATGTATATTTTTAGGGCCTTACCTGGTTCAAATTTTCAGGTCTTCAATAATTTTAAATAACTAAATTAAAGAACAAAAACAATTTTCATTTTAAATGTCAATACCTGCTCAATTTTCAATATATCGTGACTGTTACATTAGTTATTGATCTAAATATAATATCAAGATTCCGAAATATGCCAAAATAAACACTTTAAATATTCTAAAGAAACATCACATAGATTATAAATACAATAGTGATCAATTATAGTTAAATTCTTTACTTTTAAATCTCATGCTTACGCGTAGGTTTAGAAAATATAAATATATTTAACAACAACATAATTGTTCCTTATTTTTATATCTTCATAAGAAACAAGGGGGGGGGNGGGGGGGGGGGGTTAATACCACGGGAATGTCCTCTCTAAATGCGTGGGATTACCCAGCAGCACGCTTCACCATTTTATACCTCTTCGACAAATATTGTATTATTTAAAAGGAATATTTACTAGTATAGATTTATTGTTAAAATCGAGCTATATTTGTAGATGCTTATGCAAAAATAGGAAATATATATCCGAATGGACTTGCCTTTAATGAAAAACTATCGAAAATAGTAAGTAAATTTGTAAAACTATAAAAACAATAATCACACACAAAGGCCACTTGTGTTCTGAACTCACGCTATTTAGTTCACACTAGAGTATGCCATGGTAGGTATTTTTCCACGGTGAACAAATTGAGCTCTATATGGGTGTGCGGCTTTGTCCAACTGTGAGGTATTCCCCTGCTCTCCCCTAATGACTATAACATACTATTTGTGAATCCTTAAGATACAAGACCTCCTGGTAGGTCAGGACTTCAACGGGAGGACGATGTGAATATGGATTTGTTAGAGTTTGGGTGTCACGCCAGGAATTTGACGGAGTTCTCTCAGAACAGTGTTGAATGATAATAATTCGATCTGGCAGCTATGATTTTCCAAAGTCCTGAATACTAGAAATGGTAAGTTCTTATATCAACAATTAAAAAAACAATACTTCTCCAGTTCGAACAAAATATAAAATTGTATTCACACGGTGATATAAACAGTAACTGTTGTTTAATATCTGTCAAGAGTGTCTTGGAATTTAATGACAACTTTTTCTCTTCATTTAAAAAGTTTGTCATATAATCCAAGCTATGCTAATGATGGATATTCAATTACTGTTGATATCACCAGGCGAGAAAATCTAAATTCTACGTTTGTACTGAAGCAATATTAAATTTATTTTTGGTTGAAAAACTTTTAAGCTATAAAAGCTGATAGAACAGTGCATTCTTCCATCCCACCTTAAGGCCAGAGGGTTAGTTAAAGTAAATAATTGAATATGTCCTTACCATGTGGAGTTTTCCATAAAAAGTATGAGGCTAGATAAGATGTTGTCTGACTATGGCCAACTTAGTCTTATGAATAATCTCAGGTAGATGATTACTTCTCTAGTAGTTAGTAAAATAATACTCTGTCTCTGTTATTGTAATTTGGGAATGGTTCAAAGGGGAAATTGATTTAAATTTAAATGTGGACTAGTTAATGTATACATCCATTGGATTGTTTTCTAAGATTTGTGATGTGTTTTAAATTCAAGATAATTTCTTTTTTAACTGCTACATAACCTATTGGTTTAATCTGGTAGATATTTTTTTATTGGTCTTTGTATATTTCTTAAGAGTTGAGCTTAAAGGATAATTTTACTTTTTATTGATTTTGGTGTCATACCAATTTCCTTTCATACATTAATTGAGAGTCTCACAGGTGTATAGAGATATCTAAATACATAATTGGTATTTTAGTTGGTAGAGTATATTACAATATTCCTATCTGTTACTGTTATAATAGATGTACTATTTTTCCAGAGAAATTGACTGCTGACAAATATCTGGAAGGTTTTTAAAATTAGATTTTATTCTAAGGGTAGTAGCTCTGTGGTTTTACTATTGGTGGGGATTTATATATTACCAGTTCAGGCTTTAATTTAATGTCTCTTGTTGATGAAGGCATTACAGATGAAAGATTACAGATATAATTTCTAACATATTACTTACTAGCCTGGGTTCTGGGTACCTCAGATAAGTTAGAATATTGCTATTGTAGTTTGTTTAACTTTCCTAGGTTTAGATAATAGTTACTAAAAATATATAGTTTGGTTTCTTGGATAAAGGTGGTTATGGGGCTTTTTCTATTATAAATAGTTTGAGGTATCTGGTTATTCTGTAGTTCTAAAGGCTCTTAGAAGATGTTCTTGGTTGCTTTGAAGATATTCAGAATCAAAAGACAAACTAAAACATTTAGCTAGCTCCTACTTAATTTCAGTCCATTCCTAAGAGAACCATCTCATATGCAATTGAAAACATCTAAATGTTCATCCTTCACATATACTTAATCAATCCAAATTGGATATACTTCAATATTTGTGTTTGCTTAATAATATATGATATATTTGGTCATATTATCTTATAATTTTTAGGGGCGTAGCGTCAGGAGAAACTAAGAGTTTAAGTCTACCTAAACATTAGACTGGACAGTTAAAAATTAAAAAACAAAGTTTTATATTATTTTTAAAGTTTAAAAACAAACCCAAAACGATAAAAAGGACATAAGTGCTTCTTAAATGGAGACAATATTTTACTCTTTCTCTTCCCTATACTCTCTATACTTTGTCGTCAAATTAAAGCTCTGACAGAAGCCGCCATACCTCATCTGTGCTCTAGTGGACAGGGTACCTGACTACAGATCCAGAGGTCCCGGGTTTGATCCCCAGTGCTTCCATATTTTTCTATAAGGCAGTTTGTCTGGAACTGGCTCTAATAAGCCTCGTAAGGACAAACGAGGAACTAGTTTAATAAAGACGTAGTAGCACCGGCTAAGAAAACTGAGACTAACACTGAATGGTTTGTTGTGTTGACCATAGAATGCCCTATATCTGGAGATCTTGGCATTGCCATCGCTGATAGCAGCGGCAGTTTGGTTAGTAGAGCCCTCTGGCGGGATCACACAGTGTAATTTTTAAAGCTATATTCACACCCTAAATCGCCGTAACCATGGCTTGCACTTTAAGACTCGAAAAGAAACGATTTTTTAGTTGAATTGGTGTTTGGATGTAGGATTAACATATTATTGTATCATAATTAGTTGTAAAGTTATGAAAATAGAACAACCGACTTGTATAATAAACAATTCTATGCTTATTTCTTTTAACTTTAAAAACGTTATTTATCTAATCCATATTCAAAATTTGATGAAAAGCATTTATATATTTTTGTATTTGGCAACTACTTCTTTACTGGTGTCAAGATGATGTGATAGACGAAGGAGTTATTGTAAAGTTAGGTGAACTGGCGGTCTAGGGGTAAGGTTTCAGACTTCTGTGCTGGCGGCCGGGGTTCAATCCTCGGTCCCGTCATAGATTTATCTGATTACCAAACCCTTCCTTCACCTCTGATCCCTACCATTACACATTAGCGTAAGTGCGTATAACCCGAACGGGTAGTAAGACGCGGTGCTAATAATAATAATAATGTAAAGTTGAGGGGGAACAAGGCAGATTAGGGGTGTACAATACTTGAGTATTTTTTTCTAAAAGTTATTAAGGCATTAAGACCACGGCCATCTTTAGTTACAGGCTGGAATACTGAAGTTATGCAACATTCAGCTAAGGCCGGTCAACAACACTGTCATGTGTATTATTAATTATTAGTTTAGCTTGTTTTACCGTGCGGCATGTTTGTTCTTGCGTAATATACTTGATTTTATAATTATGGATGATTCATACTTATGCATTATTGAAATATTAATTACATATTATATTCTAAAATATTAGTATAATATCAAGAAAGTGTTGTGTTCCTGGTTGAAAAAAAAATTATATTTCCGTAAAATAAGGTTATGTAAATAAGTTTGGTTTTACACACAAGGAAGAACCTAAACGAAAATTACTAAAAGTATTCCCAGGGATACCTGGACACCGTCTTCGGGATCTGTAGTTTGCATAAAATATTATGAAGAGCGTGACATATCTATGTACGATATTTATAAAGATAAGAACGATTGTTTGAGAGAATTCACGAGGTATCGTCCGGGTTTAAAACCAAGGGAAGTGCCAGGAACATTTCCTTCTTTACCTTTACAATCGACCAAACTGCAAGTACCGAGAGAAGTTATCCTGAATTAAGAAGATGACGTTTTCTTGAACATCCTGAAAGAATTAGCAGTGACATTTTAAATAAAGATTTAACTAAAGACTTTTCTTCATCATGTAATGATTTTAATGTTAAACTAGTTTGTATCTGTATAAATATGAAATTGTAAGCCAAGCAATCTATTTTTACATTGCTAAATTCGAAAAAATCCAAAAGTGCATGTAAGTTTTAAAATTTACGAGCATTTGTCAATAAATGTTAACATTTGAAGTTTTTATGCCATCGCCGATGATCTGAGATGTACTTTTCAACCGAACATAAAGTTACAAAAATGGTTGCAGCTTCAAAGTATTTTCAACAAATAATATGGTAACTTTTCTTTGGTACCTTCCGCGAGAACTGTTTTTGAAAACCCCATAAAAACTGTTAGTGTATTGATAGAATATTTACAAGAATCTTCAAGTGCTGAACTTTTCGCTCAGATCTATTTTCTTACGGAAAAGATTGAATTAAGTACAAAACAAAAGAGGAAATAGATAATTAATACAGTTATCAAACTTTTCCATCGTACAACCAATCTAGTATGTGCTACTCCAACATACGATCAAATCATTTGCTCGTACTGCCTTACCCAAAATAGTTAAAACAAGTGTTATCAAAAATGTTGATTTCTTCAACAAAGGACATTCAGAATACACGTTTCCTCAAATTTGTTGCCAAGAAATTGAAAAATTTAGAGAAATATATGCTTCTTCAAGTGGATGAAATATATTTAAAACAAATCATTATTTATAAAAAAAAATGAGAGACTTAATGGCTTCACAGATAATGACGTATCAAAACATGCAAAAACTGTCGTAGCATTTAAGAAAATTGTTGCTCTCATACCTGTCCATATTCCGACAGGTCCCGACTAACAGGCCATGACTCTCAGTGTCATTCATTTGGTTAATAGCTGTGGTATGTGAGAGATTTCAGTAATAAGCGATAACAATAGAGTTAACCGCAATATTATGAAGGTTCGCCCAATATCTATGCAGTCAGATTGTATGATCACGATATCTTCCTCAAATATGATGCTATTCAGGTATTGCAGAATATCAGGAACCGCTGGATGAATCACAAGGATCCAATTAAACATTTACTTTCCCTCCAATGGAAAACCAAGGAGACATAGCCTTGTCCGCCAAACTTTCAGAGGTTATCTCATTGGTAAGAAAATGCACCTTAACTCACTTTCAAAACCATGTACCCCCCAAGCTTGGAAATTCCAAATTTTAAACGTGTATCAAACATTTCCAATGAAACAACTTTCTCTGCGTTGAAAGTAATAAAAAAGCACGTCACCTGGAACAGCTTATTTTGTTTAATTGATAATAAAATGGTGAAATACTGTCAACATAAAAAATAAGTTCAAGGTTATTATTAAAATACAGGATTTTTGTTAACCATTTAAGAATTCAGATGATGAGAGATTAGTATTAGGATTAATAAGCCATGAAACGAAATCACACACGCATTGGCATAGTGTAAACAGTGTATTTAATATAATGTATGCCAGAAAACAACTGACCAGTAAAAAGACCAACGAACTACTAGCAGTAAGATACAGTTACAGGGAGTATGATATAGAGATAGCCAACATAACACAAACTTTGCAGAGTTGCCAATACAACCATATCAATACCTCCTCTCAATTCTGCAAAGATTAAGACAAAAAAAAAAAAAAAAATCAAATATAATAAGGTAAAAGCCTAATCAACAAACTTTTGTATTCCAATACTTATTCACAAATTCTAATCAAATTTCTGTAACATTTAATAGATTTCTAAAGTACTCAAATTTCCTTATTGCTAATCCTTTTGTCATTATGTCTGCTACTTGTTCATCAGTAGCTACATACTGTAATTTAAAATCACCACTACTAATTAAGTCTCTTACAAAGTGATGCCTCACATCAATATGTTTGGACCTCTTCGTCTCATAGGTTTGTGCCATTTTCATACAAGATTGGTTGTCTTCAAAGACAATAACTGGCTTTACACAATCAAGACATTCATCAAATAACTGGATTAAAAACTTGCATTCAGACATTCCAGCAGAAAGAGCCAGATACTCAGCTTCACTACTAGAGAGAGCCACAACATTTTGTTTTTTGGAACACCATGACACAACATTATCGTTTAATTTAACAACAAAACCTGTAACACTTTTCCTATCAATAGGATCACTAGCATAGTCTGAATCAACAAAAGCTTTAACATTTATATCTGCACAAATATTATTTTTAACATACTTCAAACCAAAATTACTAGTATATTTAAGATAACGAATAACATTCTTAAGATAATTCCAATGAGTTTCATTATAACAATTTTGAAACCTTCCAAAATAAGATACCGCAAAACAAAGATCTGGCCTTGACCCTAGCATCAAATACATTAAACTACCAATCAATTCTTTATATGGAACTTTATAACTTTTTCCCTCTGAGACCTTTTGTAAATTCAATTTTGGTTGTACTGGTATTTTTGAAATTTTACAATCATTCATCCTAAAATGATTTACAATTTTGTCAATAAGATTCTTTTGACTAATCAATATATTATCCTCTTTCTTTTCAATTTCAAGACCTAAAAATATCAATCTACCATCAGAAGTTAAATCCCTAATGTCAAGAGAATCCATTAACTTACCCTTTACACTATTAACATCATCAATTGAGCTTGAGAAAATAATAAAATCATCAACCCAAATCAAAATATATGTAGAGTCATTAAAGTATAAGCATGGATCAACCTTAGATCTTAGAAAATTTAACTCACTCAACAATCGGTTAACACTGTCGTTCCAGCACTTTGGGCTTTGTCTCAAACCATATAAGGCTTTCATCACTTTACACACTTCACCGTTTTTTGTGCGTAAGCCATCAGGAGGGTAAAGATACACAACTTCTTTTAATTCACTTTTTAGAAAAGCAGATTTTACATCTACCTGATGAATGAATAAATCACGCTGAACAGCAACAGCCAATAGTGTTCTAAGTGTCACCAACCGAGCTACCGGAGAATAAACATTTTCCTCTTCTAAAGTAGGTTGCTGGTAACCTTTAGCTACCAAGCGGGCTTTCTTCTGAGCTACACCATCAATTGTCTTCTCAGTAAACACCCATCGAGATTCAATTATGGATACATCAGGTGGAGGCTGTACCAATTCCCATGTATTATTGCTCTTAAGAGACTCTAACTCTCTTTCAATAGCCTCCTTCCAACCATCATCTTGTTGAACAGCATCTTGATAGGACATAGGAGTTTCAAATGGAAGATAACCAGCACTGAGAGCCATAGCCATCCCGACTTCATAATCTTCAAGATGTTTTGGCATTTTACTCACTCTTTTACTGTGTCTTCTTTCAGGAACTTCAATCGTTTTAATATCAGAGTTATCAGGATCAGGTCCTTTTGTCTTCAAATCCATTTGATCTTGGATATACTCTTCTACATCTGAATTTTCTGAGTCATGATTTTCAACATCTTTAGTTACAATCTTGCTCTCATCAAAGACGATAGATCGAGCAGTGGCAACCCTTTTACTTACAGGATCCCACAATCGATAGCCATTATGACAATACCCTATCATAATTAATTTTCTTGAACGAGCGTTTAATTTCCCAGAACGATCTTCTTTGGGAATGTGTGCATAAGCTGTGCAACCAAAAACTCTAATTTTACTCAAATCAGCCTTATAACCATACCATTTTTCTGCAGGGGTTACATCTCTGTGTAACACAGATGTAGGAGTTCTATTAAGCAAATAAACAGCTGATAATACTGCTTCTCCCCACATGTCCTTATCTAAACCTGAGTCAAATATTAGGCACCTAGCTTTATCTAAAATAGTTCTATTGAGGCGTTCACTTACTGAATTTTGTTCTGGATTTCTTGGAATAGTGTACATTACATTAATACCTTTAGCTTCACACAAGTTTTTAAAGTCACTGGAAATATATTCCCCACCATTATCACAACGCAAATTCTCAATTCTTCTATTAAATTTAGCTTCAACCATAGAAATGTACTTTCTGAAGCATTCTTCAACTTCACTTTTCCTCTCAAGTAAATAAACCACTGTAAAATGACTAAAATGATCAATAAATGAAACAAAATAGTTTTTACCGTCATGTGTAGTCGGGGTTATTTTGCCACACACATCTGATGAAACAAATTGCAAGATTCTTTTTGCTTTTCTTTCTTCTGGTACACATTTCAAAAATGGTGCTCTTGTTTGTTTACCCTGAAGACAAACCTCACATAACTTACTACAAGGAAACTTAGACGAATGTCCCATCCTTCTGTGCCACAAGTCTGAAGAATTATCCACAAGATTTACTTCACTTGAATTCAAATTCATAGTGACAAAATACAGATTGTCGATAAGATTCCCTTTCAGAATAAGTTTGTCATTCTTCAGAATAGTCACACATTTATTATGAAAAATAACCTTTAAGTTATTTTCTTCGAGCCTTTTAACAGAGAGCAGGTTATGGGACAAACTGTCACACGCCAACACCTTATGCATTGTTACACCAATACCGTTGCTAGTTAACAAACGTAGATTACCACATCTATCAGAGTTAACTATTTCACCAACTTTAGCCACACTAATTCGTGAAGAGATTTCCTGAACATCAAATAAATACTTCGCATATTCAGCTTGAATTAGATGGTTTGTTGCCCCACTGTCAACAACAAAATTAATACTATTATGATTATTTGACATTCCACAACTTAACTCAGTGTTACCATCAGAGTCTGATACCAAAAATGAAACTTCTTTTTCTGAATTTCCAGCAAAATTGTTTCTATTTGGACATTGTGAACGCATGTGTCCTTTCTGATTACAGGCATAGCACTTACCGGTAAATAATTTAGGTTTAATCACCCTATTTGGTTTCCACAAATTATCATTCCGTTGATCAAACGTATTTGCACGATTCTTTTTAAACTTATTATGCCCTATAAAAGCATGGCTTTGTGCACTTGAAACACTTGAACTACGACCTTTTAAATTACGTTCTTCTTCAGATAAAAGCTTATTTTTTACGAAGTCTAACGTAACTGCACTTGTATTAGACGTAAATAAAATGTCAATAGAAGTCACAACTGGTAAATACCGTTCAGGCATAGCTGCCAACAGTTGAGTAATACACTCTTGTTCTTCAATAGTACCTCCAGAATTCCTCAATTCAGCTACTGTTTTATCAAATTCGATGATAAATTCATTCAAGCTTGATTTACCTTCAAAATACATGTTTCTTAATTTTTTCTGAAGTTCAATACGATTCATTATGCCCATTTTAACATATGTAGACTTCAAAGACGTAATCATTACTTTAGCAGTACTTGCATTTTTTATTTGTTCCAAAACATTATCAGCCACGCATTGCACAATCAAATCCTTGGCCTTAGCGTCTTTCATCAAAAAGTTATCTTTAACTTTTGAATCCGCCAATACATCTGGTGGGTCAACAGTTAGCATTTCTAGCACGGCATTCCTTTCCAAAAGTCTCTCCAGACGATATAACCAGTTTTCAAAACCACTACCATCAAAAGGCTTTAATCCTGGATGCGTGTAGGATACAGATGCCACCGCCATGTTGAATTTGATTAAAAACTTTGGTCACCGTTACACCGTTTTCCACGAATCATACAATTACCAATATTAATAAACACTGATACTTTCTGGGCCCGTAACCTATTAGGATTAATAAGCCATGAAACGAAATCACACACGCATTGGCATATTGTAAACAGTGTATTTAATATAATGTATGCCAGAAAACAACTGACCAGTAAACAGACCAACGAACTACTAGCAATAAGATACACTTACAGGGAGTATGCTATAGAGATAGCCAACATAACACAAACTTTGCAGAGTTGCCAATACAAACATATCAATAATTAGTTATTTGCGATATTTTTGAATTGTTTGCAAAAATGGAAATCACTAAATTTAAAGCTAATGATTCTTACAACTTACACACAGAATGCCCTCTATCATGGTAATGTAGTTTTGATTATTATATAAAATGTTCACTCCCTGAATTGGGTGTGGAGTTTGTGTTGACAGGTAAACTCCAGACTGATAACCCAGAAGCTCGATTCAGCAACTAACGTCAAGTGTCGGGAGGACGTTACAATGTTTCATTTGAACAGTTTCTTGAATAAGAGAAGAAGCTACAAGTGAAAAAAAGGGTTTTAGGTCAACATTCTTCAAGGTATGGCCAAGTAAAATTCCATTTTGAAATTATGAATGATAACAATTTAGTTAATGATGATTCCAGAATCCTCAATTTTGTATATCGGTGGCTATGCTTTCTACAAATTGTCAGTTCGTTTGAAATGCAGTTCTTGCAATGATTTTTTAGTTGGGCATGCAACGGAGGATCTTCATTTCATTTATCTTACCAGAGGAGTACTAATGAATCCATCAACAGCCATTTGAAGATTGGCATTATCGGACACACAATAATGAAAATTTTAATAACAGAGGAGTTTGAAAATACGTTGGTTCAGCATAAAAATCTAAAGCAACTTGTCATGTGTTTGGCCTACAAATACATTTATAAGGATCCAGATATAGTTCAATTTGTTATCAACTGTTTGTGCGGCAGTTTCTTGAGTGAATTATTTTATTTGTTTTTGTCAAACCTTGGAAATATACTTCTTAACAATTACACCAACTATAAGAATGATAAACTTTGCAGTGGAAATTCTTGTTCCAAAATGAAGAGAAGATTGAATACGTTACATAAGTGAAGTTCCAAACTTTATTTTTCTAGACTGGTAAGTTTTCAAAGCAATTGCATATATAAAACTCTTAATTTTATTAAAATATTGGCTAAATAGTCACACTTGGACACGGGAATTGAACTTGGAACCTTTGGATTAGTGCAACAATGATGCTCTTTCTAGGGTTTAGTTCAGTGTCCGTTTGTAACTTTTATCATAAAATTCCAATCATATTAGCGAAATGTACATAATCCTTACCTAGCGAATATGAATTTAAAATTATTATCTACATGTTTATTTGTTGTATTTTTCAACCTCTAAAGTATTTTTGTTTAGTGATACACGTAAAACATATTTATATTAAATGTAAGTATCGTTTAAAGTGAATTATTAGTTATTGAATGAAAGAAAACTGTAAATATCCACTCGATCTCCGTAAGACCAAGCAGATCGTTAGGCCTTATGACGTCACTAAAAGCGAGGTTGCCACATTTAACACTCTTGCCTGTAACTAAAGACGGCCATGTTAAAATTTGTACATAGTTAGTTATTACAACGTATGTGTACAATGCTTGTGGTTTATTAAAGTGTTGGTTCAAATCAAGCAAATAATTAGTTCATGAAAATATGTTAGGCTAAGCATAATATATATAACTAAATTAAAAATCTAATATTGGATATGAAAGAGTAATTACATGCTTTACCTCATGATACTAAGTTGGCTGCACTGCCAGGTCCTGGTCGTCTTGTTGTGAATGATGTCAACCCTTCAGCCAATAGCTCTTGCGATGGCCATACAACAATAATAGTATGTCATGTATAATATCAGGTAGAGAAAGTATTGTGATCGTAAAAAAAAATTAACTTGAGATTTTGATGAATCTTGAAGTTTCATGGCCCCCCGAATCCGAAAAAGTGGTTTTTGAATTTCGAATTGTCTGTCTGTCTGTACCTCCAACTAGAGCCTAAACTATTTTACCGATCGAGTTAAAACTTGGTATTTAGGGTTTTCATGGGGCTGCCCCGAGGGATTTTTGGAATTGAATATCCAACCTTAAAATTAAGAGTAGTTTACTGAAGGACAAAAAGAGAAAAATCCGATTTTCTCAAAATCGACTATAACGATTTTGATCAAATTTCATTTCTAAAAATTCATACATATTCCAAACAAAATGGATACTTTCAATATTTCTGTAAAATGACTTTAAGGGCTCCGGTCTGATTCGTAAACTATCTTTTTGTATCATATCTCAGAACCTATTTGAGAAATGAAATTACTTATCATTACAATTATGTAGATATATTTATAATAAAAATCTTTTAAAAAAAGCATATCCTTATAAAACCAATAATTTTCAAGCTATACGCAAATATATATATATATATATATATATATTTTAAACTTTTATAACACTAAAGGTAAAGTATTGCAACCGTAAAAAAAATCTTACCTGAAATGTTGTTGGATATGACGTCTCATGACCCCCCGAAACCTAAAAAGTGGTATTTGCAATGCCGTCTGTCTGTGTGTCTGTTTAAATTTAAAATTAGGTGTAGTTTAGTAAAGGGCGCTAAGAGATCAATTAGATTCTCTCAAAATCGTTTCAAACGAATTTGATTAATATTTGTATCTAGGGGTTGATTAAGATTATAAATAAACTGACTATTTTGATTTTCCCGTGAAAATGACTTTTAGGGTACCTTACAGAAGCTGAAATTTGTATATATCCGCAACTATTTGAGACACTAAATAACTTATCATTGCAAAATTGTAGTACTATTAAAAATAAAAAACTTTTATATGGGATAGATTTGTATAAAACCAACAATTTCTTAGATATGGGCAAATATATTAATACAATTATGTGAGTTTTAGTTGTAAATATATACTACTTGAGTTTCACCGCAATAATTCTCCAATGCCATAGAGTAATTAAATATAAGTAAGTCTCTCAAAAAGTTTATGTTATTTTTCCTTAAACCTCTTAGGAGAAATGTTTGTACAACAATGATCTATCTACTTCATTTTAGACTCAATAGTCAATATTTACATTTTTTACTAGTCAAAATGTATAAATGAAGAATTTAATAGTAATGCGATGACATTAAGATATGTGACCCCTAATAAAATGTTGAAAATGTTAACCGGAAGTCGAAATATTAATACGAAGTGTTGACCCTTGTGGACCCAATGTTGATCTTTTTTATCGCTCCAAACATACAATTGAGGACATTAATTATTTAAAAATAAAATTATAAAATATAAAACCACGACTCAAAAAATGTTTTACATAAATATAGTGTAATTTATTCTTGGATTTTCTAGTGCATATTAATTTGACTCGCACATTTTTTTACGAGGTTTGAGTAAATATCTCCATTTTTAAACAATAGAGTGAGTAAGTCCGTGCGGAGCTCCGTACCATTTGTTTGTATTTTACTATTGTCTTGAATATATCAATATATTACAGTTTATATCTCTATTTATCACTCCGAATATATTCCTGTATAGCTTTTTATATATATTATAATTCATAATAATACATATATTTGATGTCTGACTTCATATCTCTATGCCTGCCCATTAATCTTTCATTATTTTTAAAAAAGGTTCTTGTGAAATTGAGCTCAGATTTATAGCTGCAAAGTTTCTATAAAGAAAATGGCAAATTCAACATAAAGAAGCACTATGATAATGACTAGTTAGTTTGTTTATTCAAAAGCTTCATGACATCAGGGAAATTGTGTATTCATAAATCACAATATTAATATAAGAATTATCCACATTTGTTTATGGTTGCATCCATTAAGATTCCAATAGACGAATGATCTAGTATACAACCATAAAAAAACAATATTTATAGTAATTCCGTAGAAGCTAATTTATGTTCACGTAAAACTAACTATAAGCACATTATTTAAATTGTGAAATTAAATACTTTGTTTCAATATTTTATCAAAATCATATTTAATACGAATTATTGTATATTTGTTTATTATCACTTTTGTTGGAGTATGATTAGTGGTCTGCGTATTTCCAAGATATATTAGCGACTTTGCCAGGTTTTACCGTAAGCCAAAAGGCTGAGTTCAAATTCGGTCTGAGTACTCAAGGTTTGGTTTTATCGATTATTTGTTGGTTTTCAATCAGTTCTTAAGATAAATATTATTCCTGAAAACTCACAGATTTCATCTTATAATTTTATATGAGCTAGTATAAGTAGTGTGGTGGAAATCACTAATTGCAGTACGATTATATATAACACAAACATTTAAAACAACCCTGACATCGTAATCCCTTATATTCAAAAATTGTTTTCTAACCGGTCATTGTAGTACCCAGTTATTTTTACAAAATTCATATGTGGAGGGCAATATTAAGGCTGGTATGCAAGAACGAATATGAGTGAGCTGTAAGTGTGAATAAAGTTTTTATGCTCGCAGTAATGTTTTATAAACTGAACTACTGCGCCAATCAATATCCCTTCATTTCTTGACCAAAAAAACAACACATTTAATGAGTAAGTCAACATATCTCACATTTCTGATTTTATTATTTGTTATTATCTACGCCCTAAGTTAAGAATCGAAAAGAAATAGAGACGTAAGATGTGTGGATCTATTAGTATATATCTAATTTGGAAACTTTTATTTGACCAGTGACTTTCTGAAGTAACCAAGTTCATGAATTTGGCACATTTATGCGCATTCCGTGAACTAGATTCTTTGCTGGATCATTTTATTAATTGTTAAATATCGCATTTTATAGACAGAAACTTACTTTACCATCAGATATAAGATTCACTAACATTCATTTTAAGATAAAAAGCTAACCCAACCGAACCCACCTTCGATTCTTAAGCGATTAAAAGTAAATCAACTTACATAGCAAACCTTGTATTTGTTTGTCCATTACACGGACAGGACATAAACTTGTCCATTTAATGAATTGGTTTAAGATTGGAGCTGCCCAGTTATTAACATAAACTGAGCACTAGCTTTTTACAACAATTTTAATTAACTGGAATATTTATGCCGAGCTCGTGAAATTGTCAGGAGAAGAAACCCTTTCGACAAATAGGCATAAAGTTGCCCGATTCATGAATGAGACCAGTTACCAAATAACATGTAACATACACAGGATTTTTGGAAACTCAATACCCAAACTGCACATATAATTTGTTTAAACCAGAAGTAAAAAAAAATTCCAACACCCTTACATTTGGGCAACAATACTATTGTAATTAAATTGTGCTTGTGCTCATTGTTTCGGTGTACAGAGTGCCGAGATAGCAAAGCTGTGCAAGCATACATGTAAAACAAGTTAGGAGTTAGACAATTGGCACAGCACACCTCGCCATTTGGAGCATGGGAGCATAGCATACCTCAATTAATAGCAACAACACACCAGTCCATTCCAAAATGAGAATACTTTCAGAGGGTCATCATTAACGGTCCTACATAACAGAAAGTTGTTGCCATTATTACAAGTGAATTTCCGCGTGACTGACTCCCATGCAACCTGTCGTACACGTATGCTTGCACAGCCTTGCTCTTCCAGCACTCTACGATGAAAGCTCGAGCAAGTTTTAATGGTATTAGCATAGTTTGCCGAATGTAAATGAATGGGTATTTTTTACAACTTTTGGTACAACTAAAATATATGTGCAGTTTGGGCGTTGAGATTCCGAACACCCTGTATACATATTAAAAAAATAGCTTTACTATCAAAAGAGGTTTGTCATAACATTGGATTCTCTTCGTGTTTTTATAGAGTTTTAAAGTTGAAATCACTGCTGTAGTTTTAAGGTATTCCAGTTTAATAGGAAATAATAATAGAACACGTTTGAAGGCAACGTATTTTGTTGTTTCATTTAAGTTCATTTTAATTTATAATTAAGTAGGAAATGCAAGGAACACCAATAATTCATTTAATAACAACTAGACACTTTTATATATTTTATTTATTTATTATGGTGTTCTATTTTACAACATACGCCCTGACATCTAGGAATCAATACACAAACTATATTAAACAAGATACTTTTTGTGTGTATTACAGATGAACAATCTATTCACGTCAAGGTTATTATGTCAAAAAGTAGCAGGAATATCCGGAACTTACATTTCCGGGCGTCAATTTAATCCTCGGTTTCCCCATTATCCACGGTTTCTTTGATTTCCTTGAAATAATCCTAGATAGAAAGGTGGACAGTTTATATATATAAACGGAAATTTTCCAACTTCAGGGGGCACACAGCTCAGGAAGATGATGTAAATACTGCAGTATTTCGTCATAGATTAAAAAAAAACTTTCAAAAGAAATAATAAAAACTAGATTGCAAATTACATTTAATAGTAATAACATTACAATTAGGATTTAACTTTATACAAATGATACCAATATTTTTCTCAATACATTTAAATGTTAGTTACCAGAGTTTTATTATATAAACTGTGTGTTTCTCGAATACTTTATTTATTCCTGCTGATAAAAAACGTTAAATATTTCTTGTTTTCTATTTTATCCCTACATTAATATGTCAAAAAGTATTGTTTATTATATTTCAATTAATTTTGAAACAATTATACAAGTCTGAATTTTTTTCAATGCTAAAGCAAAACGGATGTTATTTATTACTTAGAATGAGGTTAAAACTATTGAAGAATGTAACACAGTTTAACATATTGCTAATTTAGATACAACTAACAAGTTCGTAATTTATTTTTGAATTTGTAGATAGTGATTCATTACATAGACTAAGAATTAAAAATAACTAAAATGTGCGTTAATTCCACCTAGTTTGCTTAATATAAATTTTATAAATATTTAGCTAAAATGTTTTATTATTTTTATATAGTGTCCATGATGTATTAAATAATTTATTTTAATAATTTCTATCTGATTAAAAAAATGATTAAATTTAATCACATATTTAGTTATATACTTACTCAGTACGTGTTAAAAAATTGTTAATTTAATTTATTATATTTAATATAAATATCATAGGAAATGTTTAAATGGGCTTCTCTCCGTCTGATGGAGCATTAACACACACTAAGACATCCTCTCCCGTGGGTTGAACAATTTCGACTGAAACGAGACGCTGGTCAGCACCTTGCTCGTCATCGAAGCCCAGCCCACAGCAAACAAGGACTTAACTTGACCAAGATCGTTTCTGGTTCGGCCATCTGGGATGTTCTGCAAACTTCGCGTAGTTACTGGACTGACCGCTAAGCTTCGAGAGCGCTAGTCTTCTCCCTTCCTTTTGTTCTTTGTTTCCACCCTTCTTTCCCCCTCCTCTGAGAACATGTGTAGGCTATATCTACTATGTAATGGCTTGTATTGTTTACCTCGACACTCATTGTACCACTGGCTTGCACAAAGGTGAGGGCGCCGATATAAACTAGGGCTAGGAAACCTTATTCAAAATTTCTGTTCGGATATAAATGACGGGGAGGGATACTTTTCAAAATTATTGTTTGGGCTTTCTTTATTATAACCATATTTCATAGATGGGTTTTCTGGTGGGGTATGACGCGGATGAACCGCGAGTCAATTATATTTGTTTTTAAGGGGAATTCATTATTTACGTTAGTACTGTTTGTGTACTTGTGGCGCGCTCTCATCTCCACTTAGTTCAGCTAAGTGATTACATCGATATTTTTACGAGTTTCAGGGAGGTTATTAAAATAAGGAATGCACGCTTTAATAGTGTAAGTTATTGTATATCTATTTAATTAAAATTAGGTTATTATGTTAGGTTGTATATATTCTAACGGCGGCTTACGAAACATATTTATACACTTCAAATTAAATTATAAAAGTAAATTATCCATTGTTACTTAAGTATAGAACTCCACGGCTATTGTTGAGACTTATATATCTTAGATTTAACCGCTTTATCTTACAATCCTTGCCTGCTTTGACAGAATACATTATTTATTATATATATATATATTTAAAGTAAATTTTATGGCTTCGCTATTTCATATTTATAGTTTGTCGATATTCTCTAACTTATATATATTTATGATTAAGTTTAATCATCTTTAATTGATGTTTATTGCCAGGATACACATTTGCTCTCCATGCCAATTTTGAAATATATGATGAATCTTCAGTACCTTTATATTTGACTTAATTAAAATAAAACTATGTTTTCTCTTGTGATCCCTTGGTTGTTCTTTACACACGCTTCCAGATTAACTGTGGGCGTCACAATATGGTATCATAAGGTGGACTGGATAGAACTAGCTCAAAATAGGGATAGGGTGTAGTGAGGTGAATTAGATAGAACTAGCTCAAGATAAGGATAGGGTGTAAAGAGGTGGACTGGATGGAACTAGTTCTAGTTAATGATATGGTATCATAAGGTGGACTGGATAGAACTATCTCAAAATAGGGATTGGGTGTAATGGGGTGGACTGTATAGAACTATCCCAATAAAGAAATAAGGTGTTTATGTTGTGGAATGGATATAACTAGCTACAGATTGGGATAAGGTGTAATTTATCTAAAAGGATATTACTAGATATAAAAAGTTTATTTTGTTATTGTATGGTAGCGCTAGTCATGCTATCTACCATGCATTTATGCTCCAAGTAAACAAAATGGGCAAGTCAATCATAATACACTTACCCAATCTCACCGACCAGGCCAGGCACCTCGACTTCATAACACGTCTGACAACAACACCCCGCGAACAACTATCAGCGCCGAGCCAAGTGCCGCATCTCGCCGCTAGAGACCACCACCCTGCTTGATTCCACCAAACATCAACAACAAGAACATGCTAGAAAGGGGTGGTAACTACCACTCCTTGCCAGAACAAAATCGACGTTTCTAGTGCCGCGCGCACTCCCCCTTCCCGTGTGTTTATCTCAGTGATCCCCACCTTTTTGTTAATCCCTTCTCTATTCTTCGACGAGTGTGCACCATATAAAGAACCGTCTGTCAAGTGAGAGACTACTCTTTGATTAGGCTTGGACACTGTAGGACGAAGCAGGGGGCTTCCAGGACATATTAATTTAATGTAAGATGAAATCCTTATTCGGCGTAAACTCTAAATATTATAAACTATTTAAAATTTAATTTTGGTCATTTCTTTTTTTTAAATGTAAATATTTAGATCTGGTATAAATCTTTGTTCTTTTGCAGAACAGTTAATTTAACTTTATTTATTTTGCTTGCGAGTTGTGTTAACTATGAGCTTAGCGTATATTAATGTGGGGATGTTGTTTATAACGTTAGGTCAGCACTTTTCAAATGTGATTAAAGTTTGACAGTTATAATTATCAATTTAACTTTATTCATGTCGCTTGAGAATGGTTGAAAATATGAATTTAGTAAATATTTATGTGAGAAAGTTATTTTAGAACATGATGTCAAATTTCAAATGTAAGGAAAGTTATGCGTTACGCAAGTCAGGGATAAATATACTATTAAATTTATTTATCGAATTGTAAGTATTTTTCAGGATTAGCTAAATAATGATTTACATAAGAAGGCTAGATAACTTGAGTATTCTTGTACATTCACAATCTAGTGACGTTTTACGTATTATTGTGACTTAGGTATAAACAATTAACATTAAACCATCTAATGAGTATGTTGTATTTTCGCAACGAGTACAGAAATGTGTTATATTGGAGAAATTTTCTATATTATTAGAGATTGTCTTATTCAAAGTTAATAACGCTATGCGTTGATAGTAAATTCACATTATTGTTCCGTGGTATCTAATGAAATTTAGATAAAGGAAGAAGAGTAAATATTTATTAAATATATATTTTTATTGAATGATATCGATTGTTATTGTTGAGCTTAGTCAAGGTCATTTGACTACTATTGTATCTATGAGGAACTTTAAGATTCTTTCAAAATATATGCATTGTTCTATAATAAAATTTGCCAGAAATTAAACCTAAAGGCTATTAAGACTTGAAATCATTTACTATTGTAGTTACGTCATATTATCCCTAGGTTTAGTAATGTCTATATCCAAACTCCTTTTTACAAAGTATTCGTCCTCCTCGTGTAATATTTGGTATTCAGTGAAGGTGGACCTTATTATTCCCGCTTCTAGGAGTGAGTTGCGTGCGCTGGGGACATATTGTGTACCCAGCATTTGTTTAACACAAAAAAATAAGTTATTCACACTGCACACTTCTATTAGATGAATCTCCCTTTTTTATATAACATTTAATTTTGTTTGTATATGTATTTGAACCCCTCTAACTTTAGAGTTTGGGTTACAAACTTAAAAAAAATCTTAAAAAGAAAAGCATATTTAATTTTAGCAACTGATGATGCTGTTTATATACTAAATATATAGTGGGGGAAAAGCCTAAGATTATCAAAAGGACACAGAACAACTATTTCCATGCACAATCAGCCCTCTTAATGATATATACATATCAATTAATTAAAACTCATCAGAGATTGGTCCTCCCCAAAATGTGGACCTGCCCAGAACTCTTATTTGGATTACCTATGCTAGCCTAAGTTAAGTATGGAAATACCTAAACATACAAGACTTCCCTATTTTAGTAATCAGACAAAACGGTATTTTTAAGGGCCAACAATACGTTCTCAAATAATATCTTCTTTGGTGTGAAACCAATCCTATATTCACAAGCAACCTGGTCAATATGACTCCCAATCGCGAGAAATGATCATAGGTCTCTCACAGAAAGAGAAGCTTAAGTATAAAAAATATGGGTAGTAAGTCTTATGGTCCTTTTTAGAGCCTCCAGAAAATTCTAAATATATCCAGTAGAACCCATATTAAATTAAAATGTATCTGTAAACCAGAATCTCTCTCTCTCTCTCTCTCTATATATATATATATATATACACAACATTTTAAGTATATCATTTTAAGGCAATCAATCAATAAGTTTAACATTCAAATATTGACAGTATTCCAAATAAAGTTTAAAGGGGCAAAGATAAATAATGAAATTGAAGATTAAAGTGAACATCGTTACATCATACAATGAACTCGCCTATAAAAGTATCAGAGACAAAAGATTTATTCACGAACCACACATAGTTACGTCGCGGATAAATAATAATGTTTTACATTATTAATTCCAGTGAATGTGTCCTTAGTGGTCTATCAGTTTATTGAGGGGACAGGAGTAAATAAAAACTCTCTATCCATTGTTTGCCTGTCTACCCGCTCTAAACGTGTCAAAACCAAGTTTAAACTGAGGTAGTTGGCTTGTTAATACCTTAGAGTACCGATCTGTTGTCACAGACCATGACCTCTTTGTGTGAATGTGTCTATTGTCTGTGAAAGGAAAATGGGATAGGGGGAAGGAATATGTGAGTTGAAGAATGTTTTAAGTTGTGATTTTTCCAAATCGAGCCCTTCCTTGTGCAATGTAATAGTACAATTTGGTCCCATTTGAGTGTTGTGGTGTGTTGAAGTAAATGTGGTGTCTAGAAGACCCGAAATAAAACCACATTCTTTATACAAAACACTATAATATGAAGAATGAATTAATGAATGGGAGCATGTGATTTTTTTCCCCGTGAATTCCGGTGTTGATTTGAACCAAGTGGATTGATAAGTATGGATAGAAAGGAAAGAATACTAGAACTGGCTAGTGAGGAATTTCATAAATAGTATTTCTTTGTTTTTTATCCCATTGCAATCTCGGTTTCTTATACGTGTTCGCATCTCAACCTTTGCATTGCCCGAGGCACATAGCTATGAAATTTGCTTCCACCCTGTCCATTCTATAATTTGTTTTAAGTAAACAACCCTTAAACTTGTTTGATATATAAACAGGATGTACAGGACGACAGGCAGAAGGGAGAGCGGGTATCAGAAATAATCTAAACCACTATCGTACAATTATTTATGGACCAGAAAATATAGAAATAACATGGAGAATATTTCCCACGCCAAGGAGAGAGAGATTTGTCTACAATTACAGTTAAATATTTCAAATCTCACATGGCCAAGAAAAGGTTATTTGCCTTGGGAGACCTAAACTGCAAGGACATCAATATGAATAGTCACCTAACAAACCAATCTAGCCGTACCCTGGGGGATTATGTTGCTTTAAGTAATTATGTAATTTGGGTGACAGAGGGACCTACATTCTGCCCCTCAAATTTCAGACATATCTCAGATGTGCTAGACATTATCCTCACTGGTATCTACCGGCAGCCTGAAGATCTTCAGTCCTTAAATGAGTTAGATTACCTACACACCCCAGTTTTCGGTCGGTTATCCTTGAAAACGATTCCTTGAAATTCATTACTGAGTAGGAAGATCCCTATTAAGGTTTGGCACAAGTATAAAAATGTTTTAAATACTGCTGTTCCACTCACTTTCGAGTTCCACTCAGAAGAATATGTGGACAGCTCTATCCTCCTCATTAAGCCAAAGCTGCTTGAATATTACCATGTGCAAATTATATATATATATAATGTAATTAGAATTGGCTCAGTTAAATGAGTATCACAAATGAGGGAAATACCTCTCTGGTAATTATCCAACAATTGATGGAATTCATGATCATATTGAATTAGGCCATTTACATATCAGAACGTGATATTCAATATATCCTATTGGTTCTTCCTTAGATTAAATATTATTCCAGTAAAATTCGGCGACAGCTTGTACTTAAAGTGAGGCCTTGATGTTTTGTCAGGAGCAATGTTTAACATCCCCAGGTATTTTCCAAAATACAGTATAAGGCCTATCAAATTGATATACTTAAATATTTGAAAATGGTCCCTTAGATATGAAGCTTTATAAATGCTACTATTTCTCTCGCTACCATTCTGAGAGAGATTGACTAAGGCAGCAGCTTCCGTCACGTGTTTCGATATGGGATCCTGTGTTGTACTGATTTGCTGTTCTTTATAAGACGCCTAGGTGGAGCACTTGGATTTGTTAACTTTAGTCCCCCCTTCCCCACCACCTTGGATTGTTCATTTGATGGTTTTGTTTATCAACTTCCAACAAGACAGCTCATGACGTTTGGTGCATGCTCCTGCTTGCATTTTACGCAACGAGTTGATCTGGTTCTATTCTTTATTGGACAATCAGTAGTTAGGTGTGCCCCTAGACACTTTACACAACGTGGGGTTTTTGTGGAACAGTTTTTTGAGTGAACAAATTGCTGGCATCAATGACACTGTAGTATATCGCTCAGAGATTATTGTTATTCCTCTATCTTAACTATTGTATAGTTTATATTTCTGACCTCGTAAATCTTTGCAATTGCAGCATCCGCAAATAGTGCCAGTGTGCACACAAAGAGCAGAAGGCGCTTAAATGTGGCAGTGTCAAATTCATCCTTTCGGCTTTTGCCCATTTTGGACTCACTATAGACACTAATGGTGTCTGGTCTGTACAGGAATACAGGGCTGATTTTAATTTTGAGTACCGAGTCACATATTTTACTCCTAGCCTCTAGCTATAATTTGTTAGATCTGTAAGATGAAAAGATAAAATGCTGTTTTAAGTAAATTACATTTTTTTAATATTAATATGTCAAATCAGTTTATTAAAGTTCACCCTAGGTAAAGAAGTCTCATATTCACAATTGAAGACCAAGATCCTTTCAAAGGAGAAAGCAACAAACCCTCTCCCTTGTTTGCCTGTCTACCAGCTCTGAGTGTCAGAAGCGACCCTCAGAGAAGGTAGTTGGCTTGTTAATACCTAAGAGTACCGATCTGTTGTCACAGACCATGACCTCTTTTTGTGAATGTGTTTATTGTTTGTGGAAGGAAGGTGGAGTTGGAAGAAGAATGGGTCAATTGAGGGAAGTATTATATTGTGAAATATCTAGATCGAGCCTTAGTACACTTTGATGGTAGACACAAGAGCAGTCTACAGCAATATGTGATTTTGGTTGTGTGTGCATGTGATATCTAGATGAACTTAAAGAAAAAAAAAACACAGATTCATATTAAACACTCAATGGAGGAAGAAGTTTATGATAAATGATTTATTGACGGATGTCAGCTTGGGTCGAGTTGATGGGGTAAATAAGGATATAAGGAAAGGGCACTAGATCAAGCTGGTTTTGAATTTATTGAGATCAGTAAGAGACATTTTAATTCAGTCTTGCCTTTTTGAATATACTTGGTTCTCGGGGGTTGTACTGACTTATGTTTCTAACTATTGCGTTTTCCTCCAGCTCTCGGGTTTTGGTGTAGAAACCTCTATTTCGTTATTCATAGACCTTCTTTGGCGTCTTGATCCCAGTCTTGGCGTGGATAAATGCATTATTTGTTCTTGTGGTGACTCCCATTATGCATCCGAGTACCTTGTTTTTAACCACCTGAAGCTGGCTCAAAACATTTGGCACCGCACGTGTAGGGGAAGGACTAGACTCCTATAAAGGAGTGAACCATAATTTGGATCTACCATCCAAATAAGAGGGTTCGAAAACTTCAAAAAAGGAAAAATAGAAAATAAAAACAATCGAAAGAGTGGGCTGGGTGAGTGAACTAGTTATACCCACTGGGTAAGCTAAATGACACCCAGCGCACGCAATTTGGGATAGATGAGGGCAAGTTCTTACGGCCGTCCTCAACGGTCGATAAACACAGCCCAGAAGTTATACCATTATTGTTATTACTTCACATGAATCAACTCAACTTAAAATTACCGAAGGATGATACTAATATAAAGAGAAGGAACGAATATCACCGTCAACAGTAATTTATTATAATTGCCCAAAAAGGGTTCGGCAACAATGTATACAAGTATATTAACAGCTATACAAAATGCAACTTCTTTACAACATTTTCTTTTGGCGTCTTCA
>CABFOW010001121.1:71230-116886 GCA_902141385.1 Timema californicum | reverse complement strand
ACATCTTGTGAATGTGGGGAATGCCAGGCCTCCACCGTGGTTCGGATTCCACGTAAACTGTAGGTCCTCAATTTCATATCACAATCACCCTACCATTACACATTATCGTAAGTGTGGATAACCCGAACGGGTAGTAAGACGTGGTGCTAATAATAATAATAATAAGAATGATTTGAAGAAATGACCTCTTAGAATGATTGTTTATATTATTTAAAGATGTTTATTCTTCTTTTAGTTAAGGTCCTGTAGTTCCCTGCCATCATCTGTACTATCCATTAGCTGTATGTGTATAACAACTAGCGGATAGTATACCTATCCATTCGTTGAGCCTACGATGCTAACCCTTCCATTGCCAGCGGCTGGTGGGTGACTGTTGGAAGCTTGGCTCATTTCCTCACAATCCCGGGAAACGAACGAACACTCTCGAACTTTGTTTGGAAGAGGGGGGAGGGGGGGAGGGAGAGATAGACAACACGACTCACTCAAATATTCCAGACTGCCCCAGGCAATACACAGACCGACCTTTCTGCTACACATTCACGAGAAACTTTTGACAGTTTCGAATAAAATACTAATTATTTTTTTAAATGCAAAATAAAAATATATATTTTTAATGAAACACCAGAAAAAATATAGTATAGAATATCATTTCCACCCTAAGGGGGCGACACACTTTTAATTGGCTAAAGCTTGGTGAGATGTTGCTATGAGTTTTATTTATGCACTCAATATTATCTAATATAAATACTATCAAGTATTAAATATGGGTTAAATATAAGAAACAGAACTGGCCTTAACTTCGACCAAATAAAAACGCTATTATTATTTCTTATAAATTTGCCCCTGATCATGTAGGTATTCATATCCCTTCTCGGGCATTACGTAATACAAGACTATTTCTATTCAATAACTCCTATAAGTTGAGCCCTATAGGCTGTTGTATTCAATTAGGACTAATTTTATATTTGTCAAATTTTACTTTTAACTCAAATAGTTATTTAAGCAGCTCTCTTATCACAAATTTACTCCAAAGAATTTCTGCCTCAATTATCTATATTTACATCACTCTGATTTATCTATTTACTTTTTGTTACTTTTTTAAACACTGATGCTTATCCTACTCTTTAGCTAATTTTTAATTTTTGTTATTATTATTATTATTATTATTATTATTATTATTAGCACCGCGTCTTACTACCCATTCAGGTTATACGCACTTACGCTAATGTGTAATGGTAGGGTGATTGGGAGATGAAATGGAAGACCTAAAGTTTTAACGTGAGATCCGAACCACGGTGGAGGCCTGGCATTCAACTCACTCCCAAGTTGTGATTAATACACGTCTTGTCGGAGGTGAAGGAAGGGTTTGGTAATCAGATAAATCTGTGCTAGGACCGAAGATTGAACCCCAGACACCCAGCACATAAGTCCGACACCTTACCTCTGGACCACCAGCTCTTCCTTAACTCTTGCTATTTATTATCAATATTATCGCATATTTCTTGTAATTATTCATCAGTATGTATTATTATTTAGAAACTATTGTTTATTATATTTTATCGTCTATTTGTAAGGAACTTGTGCACTTTTCAGTGCTGGCTTATCAAGATTTCATGAATATGGCCAGCATTATAATAAAGGAAATTTATAAATTGAAATAATAATAATTATACATCTAGTTTGTATTATTAAAATTGTAATGAGTCAGCTCAAATTGACAAATATATTTCCCTGTACGATACATTTTTATCATAATTGTTTTCCTTACTAGGATTATCGTCTTGAAACTTGAATTAGGCCTCCTTACATTTTTTTCAATATTTCTTTGAAACTAATAGTATCTGAGAATATTAAAAGTGTCTCAAAGCCAAATCTGCTGAACTAGAGATTGAAATGTATTTAAAATTAAAGCCAATTTTTTGCATGAATATTTATATGTTTTCCTAATTATTTCTCCACACAGAGACAATCCCATTAACAGCACTAAGCAAAAGTTTTATTTAGAGCCGTCATGATGGGAATACCATATTACATTTTGAGGAAACATTTTCACTAAGCCCTTTATACTACATCATAATTGATAGCCCAAAGACAACATTTATACTAAAAGCAGCTAGAATAGCTACATTGAACTACTTTTTATTTTAACTATATTCTGAACTTCTATTACGTTTTAGTTCAAAAATAAAATCTCAAGAGTCAGAAAGAAAGAAAACCTTTCAGAAAATTATTAGTGAATAGCATTTTATCTACAACTTATAAGAAATAATAACATTTAATTTGGAATAAATTGTTTGTAATAAAAACGAGATCTTGTATGTCTGGAATTTGGTTTGTACGCAATTTCTTTAGGTTGTATCTTAAGTATTGCAGCCTATGTGATTCCCCCCTGCAGCACTAATATACCAAGTATTGTTGAAACAATTTCTGTGACTGATGAAGGCGGGAGTAAGCTCCCAGAACAGCAAGTATATATGAAACAAACTGGAGCATGGACAATCTAGTGCGATTATTTCGCTTGCGAGGGTCACTGTGTTGCAACTGAGGGTCCCAACCCGGTTAACGACAGGGAAAGAGGAAGGGGTCCATCAAAGGATAACAATGAGGGATTAACGTTGACAGAATTTCGGGGCTTCCTTGTGTTCCACGCAAAACAATATAGCAGTGTGTTGGTGGCTCGCCATCCTCAGGAACAAATATTCACAGATATTCAAGAATTTTTGATATCACTATTATGTAATAAATTAAACTTAATAAATACACAAGGCAATATTTTAAGAATTACCTTGTAGATAAAAGAAGTGGTTATAAAAAAACTGTAAGACTACTGGCCCTAGCAGCAACACAGTTAATACTGTGAATATACAAAATAACTTATTTAATTCTATAGGAAGCTATATATGTGTGTTTGAGTGTGTGTGATTTCCGAATGGATTTTTAACTATACTGTACATCATCACTGAGATATCTGCCTGGTAACTATTGGCTAACAGTGTTGTCATTCTATGGTTTTCATGTTGTCAATCTCCCCTCAAATATAAACCAAGTTTCGCAACACTGGCTAGTTGAGGTTGCCAGTAGTTCCTTACCCCAGTAAACCACTTTACGAGGAGATTTGGCAACAGGTAACTGAGAAAGAGCGAAGATAAAGTTTTTCTGCATAACACCTGCAATTCCCTCGGACATGATATTGGTTGTAATAATTCTATTTCAACCAACTCTTTTTTAGCACCATGTCTAACTAACCGTTCGCGTTATGCTCTCAACCAACTCTAAACAAACAAGGATACCCACATGCTATAGTACTATCCTCCCACAGTATAGGTAACTTTGAACCTTGAGTATATAACTACACTCATAGTATTTACTACTTAAACTGCAGCACAAATGATTTCAATAATGTTGGTATGACTCTGCTCGGGATCTCATGTATCTAATTTAGCCTGCTCTAAAATAGTTTGTAAGCAAATTAGGGATATATTTTATTAGTAAACTAAAATTAAATAGAGGTGATCTGGTGGTCTAGGGGTAAGGTGTCAGACTTCTGAGCTGGCAGCCGGGGTTCAATCCTTGGTCCCGGCACAGATTTATCTGATTACCAAACCCTTCCTTCACCTCTGACAAGACATCTTGTGAATGTGGGGAATGCCAGGTCTCCACCGTGGTCCGGATTCCGCGTTATACTGTAGGTCCTCCATTTCATCTCACAATCACCCTACCATTACACATTAGCGTAAGTGCGTATAACCCGAATGGGTAGTAAGACGCGGTGTTAATAATAATATCATTAATTAATTAAATTGATAAAACAAAATATACTATTTAGTATTCATTAAATACTCTTAAAATATGTTTTTTAAACTACTAACGCTGATTATAAAAAGTTTCAAAATTTAAATATAGTTTTCGTAATTTCGACATGCAATATTTCTTCAAGTATAAACCGGCCCCGTAGTGTAGTGGACAGTGCACCTGGCTATGGACGTCGGGATCCCGGGTTTAATTCCCGGATGGAGCTTTGGTTATTTTTCCCGATAGGAGAATAAGCCCAACAGCCACCAGGGTGGGGTTATTTAGTTTGTTTTCCCACTGGTTACATACCATCATACTCACCAGCACCATCACCTCATCTAGTCGGGATATTGAAGGAGCCACGGGCATACTTACTACTACTACTACTACTACTACTACTACTACTACTACTACTACTACTACTACTACTACTATCCTTACTTACATCAGTACTGGCTGATCTTTAAACTACTGGGTTATAGGTGTGTAGCCCAGGCGTCGAATATTATTACTATTACTTCAAGTATAACCACACTAAAGACTTTGATTTTGTTCAGAATTGCTATGAGAGTTTTTAAAACATTTCAAATTTTCGATAATATTTCTCAAGTAAGCTACCTTAAAATGGTTACTATTCTGGAAAAAAAAGTGTACAGTGAAAACTATCATGTAAATATACTCCCCAAATATATATTTTCACTAACAAAATTGTTATATATATATTTTATAAAACTCTTGAATTTTTAAATATCAGTATTTATTGGACTACCATTAATTTTAAACTTAGAATTCAAATCAAAATATTACCTAAATTTGTGAATATTGTGTATATTAGGCCTATATCCAATTTTTTTAAATAGGATAAATGGTTTTACTGTAGCCTCATTTACAGACAGACATACATATATATATATATCTACAGACGGAAAGAGGTGATACCCAATTTGCAAAAACATTTTTTTATTTTGTGGCCACATAATATGTCAAGGCGCATGATAATATTGACAATAGTTTTCATGATTAAAATAGGTATCTCAAACTAATTATGATTTAGTCAAATATTTTTGGCATGTGTGAGTTTATAAGTTTTTTTGCAGGGCTAAGACTTTCTTGGTTAATAATTCTATGACATTAAGAACACAGGTCTCGTATATTTTTACATTTCTAAATTATTCAATAATTACCTCTTTCGAGTTTCACCTTCACAAGGGTTGAATTTTAAAAGCTCTTAAAAGATTCCTCAACTGTTATCTAAAAATAACCTTCTTGTCAAAGTTCATTTTTCCAGCTCAAGTGGTTTGGAAGATACAAAAAAACCAATAAGTTTCGAAAAATCCCCAAAAATAGACTTATCCTTTATCTAAAAAGAATTTCTCTGCTAAATTTCATCCTTTCAGCTCAAGTGGTTTGGAAGATATGAAAAAACCAAAATTCCCCACTTTATCCCCTTAGGACTTAATTTTTAAGAAATACCAAGAATCTCTGGCCCGTTACCTAAAAAGAACATCCCTAACAGGCTCCATATTTCCAACACAAGTGGTTTGAAAGATAAGGCTATACCGATAAAAATGTTCCAACAGCATTTTTACCCCTTTAGGATTTTAATTTGACAAAATCCCTTCTAATTGTATACCTAGAACTTAAAAGGAACCTCCTTGCCGAATTTCAAGATTCCAGGTCCGGGAGTTTGGGTGCTGTGGTGTTAGTCAGTGAGTCAGAGATATTGTCCTTACATAGAGGGATATCTCTGTATGCACTATTCATACACTGTTGGGGTGAAAACAGAAAAAAAGAGATCTATCTGAATTTCCAATGCCTTACCCCCGCCCCCAACGCCCCCTATGTAAAGGTCTAGACATACCAGTGAATATAACAAGGCTTTGTCTTACATTTGAAATTAAATATAGCTTAAAAACTTTTTTTAAATCAATAAATTATGTAGCGTGATTAATTTTATCAGCTAACGTTTACATTGTTTTTAATTTTATAACTACCCTATTCAAGTCATTTATTTTTGTAGCGCGAGTGAAATTTGGAATCCTAAATTATAGCAGTGACCTATTTTACTTTGTGCGAATTGCTAATCTCTTCGTTGAAAATAATTGAATGTTTGTTTAATTGATTAGGAAGAGGCGAGCCATCACAGGTTCACCCGTATCCTTCCGCCGCGGCTATGGAACAGCGAGATATCGGATATGCTCAGCTAGGTATCTTTGGTGGAGATGGATGTATTTCCTGAACTAGATAACACCTGGGTTGTGTGCTCAACACTGTATAGTCTGACCTGTATTATAATAAAAGGATAGAGGGAATGTCTGCTACGTATCTTGTGGTGAAGTTAGATGTAATAAGTGTTTTTGGCTATGACGTAGATAAAACATCAGGATTGCTATACTCAGCATATAAATCGAAAACTAAAATCAATTAAATATATTATAAAAAATGGTGGTCAAAATTTAATGCCTTTAATTTTCAAACGTCTGGTTAAATTGTGCTTAGAACACATAGCAAATTGTCACATATAAAGTTATTCACATACGATGCAATAACATCATCAACAAAATTGAAAATAAAACATGTGTTGACAAGTTTAAAAATACACAAACAACATTAAAATATAATTATAATATTGGACAATAAAATAAGAATAACACCAAGTTTCAATTTATCACTGATGTTAAATAGTTAAATCTTTGTAGATATCGTAGGTTTTAGTATTTCTCAAGTTGGTAAAAAGGTTAGTTGAGTGTTCTAGTTAAAGCAATTGAAATTTTTTTTAAAGTATAGGTTGAGTATCAAATCCAAGTCTTATTTGTTTCAGTCCTGTTACTCCTTTGTTTGATATTCAGCGATTAGAAGAATGCTGATTCAAACCCTGCCGACATGTTTTGGTATACTTGATACCATATTCATGGTCACTGTAAAATGAAATTAACAAACCATGACAATTTATTTTTATTTAACATGAATGTAAAAACCAATAAACTATCATATAATAAGGAATTTTAACAAAAGACAAACGAAATAGCGGTATAGCAGCGTGGAGTTAATATGAGCACGGTGTTGACTGTTGGTAGGGAAACGACTATTGAAACGATGAATGAACGAAGATCAGAAGGAGCAAGGATGGATGGATTTATCGGAAAAATATAAAAATGAGGTAGCAGGAAACTAATCTTCTCAACTAAACTTTTACCAAATTAAGAAATAATAAAAGCCATGATTTATAAAATGATTTAACTATATAACACCAGTGATAAATTGAAACTTGGTGTTATTCTCATTTTATTGTCCAGCATTATAATTATATTTTAATGTTGTTTGTGTATTATTAGACTTGTCGTCAACACATGTTTTATATTCAATTTTGTTGATGATGTTATTGCATCGTATGTGAATAACTTTATATGTGACACTTTGTTATGTGTTATAAGCACAATTTAACCAGACGTTTGAACATTAAAACCATTACATTTTGACCAACATTTTTTATAATATATTTAATTGATTTTAGTTTTCGATTTATTTACTGGGTATAGCAATCCTGAGGTTTTATCTAAGTCTTAACCAAAATTAATATCACTCCTTGCTTTAATCTATCTAGAATGTTTTCTAAAATGTTGTATTAATTGAGCTGGATAACACGCGAGAGATGTGTTCTCAAATATATTCAACATAAACTGTGGAGGACTGGGATATTTGGATGATTTTTCAGATTCCAAAAATTCTTGGAAGTGTGCTTCATTTATTTCTAATTTAGTTAATTTTGATTTTTCTAAGCTTTAAGTGTCCTTTTCAGTATTTAAATATGATATTCTCATATATATTTATTTGCTTTATTCAAATTTTTTTCCCTTCTTGAACGTAGATTGGTTTAAATCTGATTGTTTTAACATTTTAATTAGAGATTCCACTTTGCAATTTCTTAGCTGGATGATTATATAAGCACACTAACTATAAACTAACTTAAATCTAGAACAGAAACAACATGCAGCTTTCTCGTCAATTATTTCAGTAAAGTGAAGAAGATACCAACATTACAACAACGATAAGTTTTTAAGCCATGCTAAGAATTGATACCAGCACTCTTAATTCAGTATGCAAACACACGACAGACTGAGAATGGATTTCAGACACCCAAAAATGTTAGTGTGTGTCTTTATTTGTAGGAAAATATTGCAAAGTGTTTGGCCCAAACAATAAGTTTACATTTATAAGCTTTGAGGAGGAATACAAATTTTAAATATATTTTTAGAAGGAACCTATATTATGATAAATAAAAGTGATCCATGTTAAATAAAAACTAAAACAAATACATCTGGTTAATACCATAACATCGTATATTAAATCAAAATTAGTCTCAAACACTATATGACTTACATATCAAAGTTATTTACTGGTAAGAAGTATTTTGATATCAAATATTCTGCAACCCCCGTTGGTCAACCCTCGAATAAAGGCAGCAGTCTTGTCTTGTCTGCATAGCCACTGAGAGGGTTGTTAGGGCTTCGAAACCTAGCTGGGTGTACTAAAGTGTTTATTTACAAAATGGTTTCGAGCTATCTAAAGCCACGAATGCACCACTTGGGTTCAATCTTCCTCAGCGATACCTGATCAGTGTGAATATTTTGATAGTCAGGAGCGTCAGTAATACTTAGAGTAGGTAAGATAAAAACATGAATATCATTATGAATAAGCCACTTAAATTAAATGTTAATTATATTACAATGATATTATATAAATTCCCACCTACCTCACTGATAAGTTGTTAACGTAAAATAATATCGTCTACGGTTTTAAAGAGTCCCTTTGCTAGTGACCATAATAATATTTGGAAATGTTATAGTCTATAAACAAGGAAGTTTTAAAATTGCTATTTTAAATTGCTCAAATGTTTTAATAACTATAAGGCTTCCCAAAGTTAATTCAACAGTACCATATTGTATATATGAAAAGGAAATCATTTGAATTTTTGTCATCGTTTGGTGGTGCTTCTGATGTTAGCTTTCATAAGTAAGTAAATAACATTTATTGTAAAATAATGGATAATTTCATTGTAGTGAGACTGACGGCATCTACTCTATGAGCTATTATCGATTGAGCTAAAATATCAGAGTTTGTTTTTGGAGAATAGTTGATTTAATTGCATCCTATTTAATCATAACATATCTAAAATTTATATTTAATGACCTAAGCCTTTCTAGTGTTTCTGTTAAATATTTCTTTCTTCATTGTTAAATGTTAGTTCTTTATACCTTTTTGTTAAATTTTATTATTTGATAAATAAATTATTGAGAGTTTATAAATAAAATAATTTGTAGCTCTATAAATAAGTATTACATCTTATAATTGTGAATTATAATATTTTAAAATATATTTTGGGCTATTTAGCTAGTCCCAAAAATGGCTTGGAAGCATACATACACATAAAACCTAAAACATTGTAGCTTCTTGATTGGAAAAGCATTGTATTTTCAAAAGAAGGCCAAGCTCTCAAGTAACGTTTTAATATAAAGTTTGTGAAGTGATATTAAATAAAGTTCAGAATTTTTATACACATATATCTGGGCCCTATATTTTACTGGAAGATGAAAGTTTCAACATTTGGTTAGCTCTGATCAAATATTGCACCGTTGCTTTTCTTATAACGTAAAAAAAGAAATGATTGCTTAGTCATAAATAATTTAGTTAAGCTTGATTAAGGATTGGGAAGGATAATTCATCACAGAACTATATAAGATTAACAAACAAGTTTTAAAAAAACTTAATAAGAAAAATAATTGCATATGATAGACAAGATTTCAAATTAAATACTTAACGATAACTGTGTTCTGTTATCGAGATAGAAAACATGTTAGACGACTAGGTATTAATACTATGTAAACAAGAAACCGACAGAGGTATTAATACTATGTAAACAAGAAACTGACAGAGGTATTAATACTATGTAAACAATAAACTGACAGAGGTATTAATACTATGTAAACAATAAACTGACAGAGGTATTAATACTATGTAAACAATAAACTGACAGAGGTTAGATAGAACTTGGGGTTAGTTAATAACTCTAGAAATAGAGATACTCGCTCTTACTCAAACGAAGACGTGTCTGTTGCAACACTTCAGCACTAAAGAGGGAAGTTAAGTTTCAGATAATATATTGAATGACATGCCCTATATTTTTAAAGTTACTAAGAAGGATACCATTTAAGCTAGTAAGCTAGTACTAACCCACATGGAGAGAACAAAAAAAACAATGAATAATATCCTATAAAAGGAGTTTCCATTTAACAAAAATAGATGGCTAACAATCAGGCACCTACACAGATTTTTACTATGGCTGGTCATTTCCTAATGAGTACTGCCAGATCAATCAATAGTAAATTAATTCATATACCCATAACAAGGGCTTACATAATCTAGTTCGAACTATCTTTGAATACTTAGATAAACATGGCGCCTGAAGGGGCTGACCGAAACCATTATCCTCACGGGCCACTACTTCTATCTAGTATTGCTCCCACAGGAAGCGCACCGCACTGTTCGAGGATCTGATTGTAGCCATAAAGAGATTCTAAACATAGTCATACCGTTTAGGGTGACATGAATATATAACGTTTTCTTAAGGACTTAAAAAAAGAAACCAAATCCATGGACTCATTATATACAATCATCTGCTTTTATACATATGTAGAGTATAGAGCCCTCGTATTTAAAATATGGCTTATGGGCATAGGGAAATAATCGTCAAACTGTCTGACCCAAGAAACTATGTCTGATGGACATAGAAAATAATGTTAGCCATCATGACAATAAGGTTTGTGTCTGATGGACACAAAAAATTAAATAAAATATTCTAATACATCAATCTATGTCTGAGGGACATATAACAACGTCAGACATTCTGACATAAAACTCATTGTCTCAGAAGAGGCTTCCTCGATGATGCGATAGTGAGACCGACGCCTTACACATCGTGGCAACCAGTAGTCTTCGGTGCTGAAGTTGATTGCAGTAGTACTTCCTCCGGCGATTTATTACAATGCTCGAAAAATGAACTACATCAGGAGATCTAAGGGGTGAAGGGGGCAAGAGTTGCGAAATAAATCCACTTGCTCACTAGCGCTGAATGAACATGTGGTGAGCAGAGAAAAACATATTTCTTTTCTTCAACGTGTGCCCTTCGAACAAGACGTGATATTGCTTGTGATCCCAAAACGGTCTACTGGGGCAATGGTTCTCAACGCTTGGGCGTTTCCCGGCAACATCTATGAAACTTTTTACTTTCAGATTTTTTAACGAATAACAAATTTAGAACACTTCATTCAGCTATTGTTATATTTGATTCATTAAATTGTATCAGCTCTATATTAATTTTACATTGGCTTAATTTCTTTAGAGACATTAGCTGAAATAATTTCATCTCATAACATACACCCAGCCTTTCGTGTTAATAAAAGATTAATATTTGTATGAGCAAGAGAGAATATTTTTGAGAACACCACGAAATAACTTATTTAGTTAAATGGTGACCGTAATTATTATGTTTGTACCAGTTGTAAAAATACTGTGGTTAACCCTTACATTAATATATTATATTTATTATTTATAAAAAGGAATCATCAGAGTTTTAGATATTTGAATCATCATAGTATAAAAGCCAATTTTTTAATTTTAAACTTGTAACATGCAATGATTTCAAATATTAACAGTTCACGACCTAAGAGAGGTTAAACTCACTATCTTGTGCTTTTTCCGTACCATTGTTAAGGTAAATTATTTAATGTATGGGGCTGAAATTTAGTAAAACTAAGACATTCACATGAGATGTAGATAGTGGAATTTCTATAACACTATTTTTAATAATAATAATAATAATAATAATATACAAGTTGTGCTGTTCAATATTTAGTGTCAATTGACTTTAATGTGTTTTCATTTGGTTGCTGGGAAGATTGCATAGCACAATTTGTATATTATTATTATTATTATTATTATTATTATTATAATATAACACCGCGTCTTACTACCCGTTTCGGGTTATACGCTTTAAGTACTAATTACGCTAATGGATTAGGAGTTGGGAAGGTTGAATTAGAGGAAGTGAACCCGCATTAGCGTAAAGGGAGAGTTGAAAACCATTTATGAAAGTAATCTCCCAGTTAACCCGACCGAGACTCGAACCTCGATCTCCATGACCTCAGGAGTAGAGCTCAACACGACTAGCACGTTAGCCAACTATTCCACCGAAGCGGGTTTGATGATACCAACAGTTCCTAATTATCTGTCACGAGCAGGGCGGCATTATCTAACAAACTTTTAAAATTAAGAGAAAAAGTTGTCCTTAAATTTCTGGACATCCTTCACAGTTATTCAAGAAATCTTGAAATCACCATGTTAAGAAAATTGAGCTCTATGTTTGTACTGGAGCCATATTTTATTCACTTAAATCGGCAGTGTGTGAGATCAATGCTATTCTTATGGGAGAAAGTGATAATCCACATTTAATGGGAGAATGTGGCCCAGAACTCTAATTTCAACCCCTACTTGAGTGTCATAATGTAAAAACACGCTGGGAGTCCAAGTTCGAACCAGGTGCTACGACACCTATTGGAAAAGGAAATCGACTGATCGCTGTGCATACTGGAGGGGAAAAGTCTTTTCTGTTCATAATTCCCTTCTAATTTTCAAATCAAAACAAAAATCAGGAGACTACTACGTTTACATGAACTACTCAAATTTCAGTGAGTGGACCGGCGAAAAACTGTTCCCTAATGTTCCCCCAGAAGTGTTATATTAATGGACAATGCTAGTTATCGTTGTTTGCGGGTGAACAAGAAGACAACAAGTATATCTTTAAAATATGACGTTAAAATGTTGCTAAGAGAATTTCACATCAATCACCGAAGAAACGAGAAAAATAGAATTAATTATTTAACTTGTCAAGAGTTCCTTCTGAGAAGAAATACTAAATTAAAAAGATATGAAAAGATAAAGGTCATGATATTTTGTATTCTCTTGAGGACCAAAAAAAAAGGTTGTGTAAAAGATTGTTTCTAGAATATACTGAAGAATAGTAGAAAAAGTGCTGTGACCACGTTGACAAAATTTAGAACGATTATTGGCAAAATGGAGCTTAATTTGATTAATCAATAGAACGAGATAGATTACTAAAGAGGAAAGTTTATATTCTGGTGAAAGTGAATCTTCCACAGGAAAAATTATAGAACTCGAATGGAGTTCTTAGACTAGGGTAGTCTCGCCTTTTTGTTTATTCACTGAGTCAGCCAACTTCTTGGAAGAGGGGTAAGATTACAGTAATTATTATAGAACAAGTCTTTCTTTTTTAAAGTTGTCAATATATAACTATGCATCCACGCCATTATTATCTCAGAACATTCCATAACATACTCCTATTCACTATATCGCAGGCTTTCTCCAGATCAACAAATGTACAATATTTTGAAAATATTGTGGTATTCGCAAATAATGATAATAACATAGTGCAGGGGTTCTGAACCTTTTAAAGATAACTAACCCCACAATAGTGTTTTCAATGTGCCCCTACCTCCCTTGGCAGATTGTCCAAATAATAATATAAATCATTATCATCGTCACACTCACCAGTCCTTTTAGGTACCAGTATGTCTTTAAAAGAGTTCAATAGCTTGAATCTACTTCACATAACTATGGATGAATAGCAACAGAAAAGCTAAAAGAAAATCATATGTATTATATCATATTTATTTATAGAAAAATGTCAAAAGACACAATCTGTATTGATAATGGTGATAGTTTACTCTAATCTCACAACTTTTTTCTAAATATTCAGAGATCAAGTTGCAATGTCCCAGCTTGTAAACCTTATGTTGTTTCGAAAAAGAAAGATGAAACTGCAGTTTTTATATTTTATTAACATTTTATATTTAAGTTCAGGAGTTATCTTTATTTTATAATATTATTTTTAATTATTTATTTGCTATTTAATGTATCTAAGCCCTTATGGCAGTTTGGAAGTCAATACATTTAGTTTATTTTAAATGTGCTTATTGGGTGCGTTGGACAATGAAACCAAAACGGAAATAACTGATCAAGCGCTGAGCTGTCGTTGTAGGAGAAATACACCTTTTCCTTAGTACATAGTGGTAGCATTGTCCATCCAACCAGAAAGCCAGGATTCAAATTACTCTCATGTGATAGGTCGAGATTGTCAGTCCATTATAGTGCAATCAACGGTCACCAGAATTTGAAAGAGACGTGAGGAAGAAACGAACTCTCAGTGTTACACCAGAAAGAGACGTGAGGAAGAAACGAACTCTCAGTGTTACACCAGAAAGAGACTTGAGGAAGAAACGAACTCTCCCTGTTACACCAGAAAGAGACGCCCAGTGACTGGGATGGCGACAAGACGTGTGTTGCTTGCCATCGAATATGTAATTATGATACAGTATACGGTGACTATCGTAGAGATGGGTTAATTTCACAAGCTGAAGTTGTTAATTGTATAGTAATACACATAAAAGGTGTACATTCTAACAATAAATTAATATATATAGTTATCGACGTATATTTATTGTATAAGTGGGAATCTTCTTTATAAAATAATTGTGCCTAGAAGAGAAGATGAGCTAGCCAGAGATATAGATCAAGATTATAAGTCGTCTTTACGTAGATTTCTACGATTGGAGCCCAACAGTAGGGGCTTTCAACAAAGAAGCCTTATTGAGAGTTTTCTAATGGAGGACCAATCGTGAAGCTCTTTAGGGAGTTATATAATTGGTCACCAAACAAGGGGCAACTAGAATTTTTTAAAGTTTCGTACTCCCATTATTTGGTTTCCGTACCCCCAAGGGATAATATAGATTCCTCGGTTAAGAACCCTTGGAATGGTGGACTAACACGTAGACATATTAAATAGAATTCCTTTATATTTTTATAATTTTAATTCCTATCAGTTTGCCCAAATAACAATATAAATATTAATTACATAATATATGATGATAATCGAAAAAAACTTCTTCATAATAATAGAAACGATCAACAGCCAATAAAATATAAATAGATATAACTTTGAATGGCAATTAACTACACAATTAAATATTGGTTTTATCACACGGGTGGTAAAAAACTTGTTAATCCAAAACATTTGATATTATTATGTCTACAATCAATTAAAAGTAATAAGCCTAATAATACTCATAGGGTATAGTCGAGATTTTATAGCTGGGAAGGATAGGTGGAGGTGGCAATGACATACACTTTGTATAAATATATATTAACATCTAGGCGACGATTTCACATAATGACAAACGTAAAATTGTATAAATTTAAGTTAAGAATCATATCTTAATAATTTCTAAATAATAATATCCTAGTGCAAATTAAAGAATTAAAAAAATATATTACTGATGAAATAAATCAATTATATCATTTGTAGAATATTTTTTTAGATTATTTAATTTGAGCTCACATCTTCCAAATTTATAAAGAAATTGTATCATCAGTAATAATTTTTTTAAATTATTTAATCTGAACTCATATCGTCATAATTTATAAAGAAATTATATAATCAGTAAGATCTTTTAAATTCTTTAATCAGAAATCATATCTTAAAAATATATAAAGAAATTATATCATCTGTAATTTTTTTTTATTCTTTAATCTGAACTCATGTCTTCATAATTTCTAAATAATAATATTTAAGTCTTAACTTATAGTTATTGATTTTCTCTTTATTAAAGATGTATTTAGAATGTTAAAATTGTATATCCTGTGGAAGATTTAGACTTATTTCTTACATTCTACATATTTCCCTTGAAATAGTGAATTATCATTAATAAAAATAATATGGAAATAGTTATTTAGTTAAAATAATTTAACAAAACATTCTTTTAAATTGGTCAAAATATATCATAATATTAAAAAATTCATCAAAAATATGCCTAAAATACATACAAAGTAATTTCACTAAAATGTACAAAATTCTGCAAAAATTACTGAATTTACTAAAAATGTTTGATTTAAACATATACATGCCATTGTCACATGTGACAATAACTGTTATTGGCTTAATTTTATACTAAAGACCCTTATCTTAGAGGTTTTTTGGACATTTTGTGTATAAATTCTTCGGCCTCAGCCATCACTTCTCTGTAAAGCCAACCCACCAAGAATATTTTGTGAATTTGAGTTTCTTAAGTAATTCTTCAGCTGCCTTATAGAGGTAAAGATTTTTTCTGCAATAGCCGTTGTTATGGGTAATATCGCAGCTATTTAAATAAAGTGGTGAAGAACTGGAAATATATTTTTCTTGCATTTATTGAGAGTACTTATGAAGTCACAGTGGTAGTCATATCTTTTTGTCCATGTTCTTTTCCAAACACGAACTACTCTAATAAGCTTTGCAACTATGGATGATGCATTATTGAGCCACTCTTCTAATAATGTTTCACGCTTATTTATTAAATAAAAAAATTTCAGAAACTGTATTAAAAGGGGAAACTTTAATTTTCTCTTCAGGATTAATGATGTTTGAAGTGTAATTAGACTAGTATTTTGCTTACCACAAAGTTGATAATTCTGAATTGTAGCTCCTAAATTGTCATAAATTTGCCAGACTTAATGGTAATTGACCTTTAATCCAGGTTTCAGCATCAGTTCTAATTTGTTGAGTTTCTCCCTTCAAGATTCGGCATTATTTACAGCAAAAGCAAGAACTGATTGTTTTTATTGAAGGAAGGTACGTAAATAGTGCTCCAAACCAAAAATTTTACTCATCACACACGGCCACAAAAAACTACTGTCTTGATTACTAGGAATACTTTTTTCCTATTTCCATATTTGGTTCTTGTTATCCTATCCATCTTACTTTAGACTATAACTACATTTGTTTTCAAAAATTCCTAAAAGGTTTTGATCGGAAATGAAATATATTTGGTGGTAAGCATTTTCTTCGTGGCTTCTAAAATCCTTTTGGGTATATGTCCACCCTTTTATCTGAAATGTTATGTTTTGTTGTTCAGGTGGAAATTTTATAGCTAATTAGAAACCCAGGCAAGTGCTACGTACAAGTGGAGAAGGACTATTACTCGAGTTTACTAAATCGAATTGTGCACGTGATAAATTCGTAGTGGGCTCAATTTATTTCTCAACGGGTAAAAGTGATGAAATAGACCCCTTCTAGAACCACCTCCCTCACAAAATTACTGAATTATATCCGCATCGGTCACCAACTGACCTTGGTTTGGACCTTAGCGGAGGTAGGACTTGCGCTAATCTTCTCTCTAAACAATGCCACGTTTTTAAAATCTGTACTTGAGTCATTTTTATACAAATCTACCAAGTTTTAACCCCCTAGATTAGTGATTTCTAGAAAACATTCCTTATATTTCCACCTTAATTGTGTGAAGCAGTAAGGGACTTACGATTGACCGGGGGGGCTATGTACGAGTTTCTTGTGACTGATAGCTGAAAATTGTAAACATAAACAGATTACCACTAAAAACCCGATTACAAGCAAATAAACCGTAAGCTAGATATCTGCAGAGAATCGTGAGATTGTTTGCATATCGCGTGGGAGACCTGGGCTCAAATCCCAGATGGGTAAATTAACGTCATTTTCCAAATATAATTTTCTAAATGCTATTGCCGTGGAGATGATCCATTTAGTAAAGATTAAATAAAGCGATATTTTACCAGATGAACTTATAATAATATAATAAGCATAACTATTTTAATTGTTAACTGAAGAATAGAGATGTACAATAATAAAAATTTACATAGTACTGTGACAGTTTACAGTTTATTAAAATGAATAAATCACTTTCAACGTTTCTTGCCTAAATAGATCGGCTATTTGAATCCGCCATATTCAATTTTTGTTTTTTGGACTTTTTTTTAGAAAACTTCACCAATCTCCAATTAAAAATTCCCAATATTAAATAATTAATGGTGTGTTTGGAGTAACCCAATACCATCCTGGCATTTTTAGTTGTTCATGTTTCCTAAAACTGCACAGTGATCAAGGCGTTATTAAATAACACACATACATACAATATTTAATTTGTATATTGTATTAGTAAGATTTATGCTTTCTAGATATCTTGGTTTTTTGAGATACTGCATAGCGCATACACACATATCCTTAAACACACAAATAACACATAAAACAAACGCAAATATAAGTTATAATTTTAATTCAATGTTATAAGTTTATTTATTGATATACTGGGTTTATAAATGTGTAGTGAAGCTTTGAAGTCAATGATACAATTATAAATAGAAATGTACAGTAAAAACATTTGATCATTTAATCACAGGAGAGTGGAATATAAACTGGTCAAAACAGAACTTTTTACATCTCCCATCTGTAGATACAAGGCTATATTATATATTACATTTTATATTACTAATTACTAATTACTATTCATAAACTGACCAAAACCTTTAGATAGTTCAGTTTTCTCGGCCTTTTGCCTATATTAGGTCGTCTACAACCCAACGCACCCGCTTATCGGACTCACAATTACGCAATTAAGTAATTTTTCTCTCTACAAAACGCACGCAAACACAAGCGAAAGTCGGAACTAAACATTGTCCATCTCTTGCGAGTGCGTAGTTACGTTTTCTTGCGTTCAGCCAATCTGAAACCAATAAGACCACTATAATCAGATAAAATGAACACCTTGTTAAATAATCTGGGATAATATTTTATTTTCTTAGCAATATTATATAGCATAATATACTACATTTTAAAATTAACTAATAAAAACAATAATTTTAATATTTAATAATGTAAATTTTGCCAATTTATTCCTCTTGCGAGCATGATTTGGTGGAGAGTTTTTAGCCATATTAAAAAAAATCTGTAAAATATTTCTGGTAAGGTTTGAAAGTTCGCGACTAACCTACTGCTCTGAAGCTGAAATATGGAATCACCTCATGGTGGAATGATCTGACCAAATGAGCTTCATTGTCCTTCTTTCTAATAAGAACTGCATCACGAGATGGTATAAATTGATACTGTTGTTTGCTTGGTTGTGTCCACGCCCATTCCAAGTTCAAGCTTTCAAAGAAAATAGTGATGGTGAGGAAATGAGATGTATTTATCTACTCTGAATGCTATAACCGAGTTCATAAATTCTCCACTTGTTTCAGGTATTGACAAGTCAGTCAAACATGGAGCCTACACTCAAACATGTATTGAGTGAAGTGATGTGTTAAAGCGATTTACACCGCGAGATGTATTCTTTAAAAGTTTTAAAACCCGACTACCTAGAGGCAATAATCTGCTTGGTCACAGCTGATCCACCAGAAATTTGAAATAGATTTAAAATTTTAACACATTAAAATAAAAATTAAATAAATAATTACAAACTGCTTTATAAAATTGTTATTTTTAAATGTAGAAGTAAGATTTAATTATTTAAAAATTATCCAGGCGATTGTTTTGAAATATTTACACTTAAATCTAAAGCAAGCCATATAGAAAAAACAAATACATAGATATTATGGTTTAGAAAAATAGATGAATCAAATTTTATTATTTAAACCAGATTTTAAAGCAATTTAAAAGAATTAAAATTATATTTATATTTTTAAAACAAAACACAATTATATTTAGTTTTACTGAGAAAAATAAATTGTTTTCTCAAAAAGAATCTGATGCACCCCTCCTCTCAATGACTGATTGTTCACACATGGCGGTATTCACAAGTTTATTTCCACTTTCTTCTGCGACTTCTGAACTTGACTCACTTATACCGGTAAAATTATTTTTACTTTTCTACTTAAAAAGGTTAAAAGTCCCTCTATCCTTTTACTCATCTTTTCCCCACAACACTCCACAACACAAACAACTATTAACGATTTAACTCACTAAGTCCTGCATCGTCACATAAGATTCAGTCCCACCCAAGCTTGCCAATATTCCAGGCTGTACAACTGTAGGATTATATGAAAAGAAAAAACCATATACACAAAAGTTCCTTGATACACATGTGGTGATTCTAGATCGTAGGTCCACAATTATATTAAACTTACATCAGCGATGGACTAGAGGGTTTTCACACTATTTGCTTACATTGTTTATAATTTAATATTTTATCAAACATTTTATTGAAGGGGGAGTTTCAGGGGATAATATTTTCCAATACTATACCTCCCTCCCCCACTGACTAAGCACCTGGAAGATCTTAAATATATTGCTTATGATGCTTATAGCCCGTCGTATAAAGGACACATTTTTTTTTAATATATATATTTCAATTCAGTATTTAATAAATGGTGAAAATTATTTATTATAAACATTAAACGGATGATTATACAGAAAATATTGATGCTACAACCAAACTAACTAAAGTAGACAGAAGACACAACAGCCAGATTTCTTGCCGTTAGTTCATCACTGTGAAAGGGGAAAGGTATGTTTTCCCGATGATTAATCTATCTGTAATCTATCTGTAATCAAACTCGCGCTCTTTAACTCTGTAGATAGACATTCTACCATATGGTAGCCAATATGATGGATTTTTTTAAAATTCTTCAGAGCGTATTACTAAAGAGGGGCATTTCCTTTTAATCCTACTTTTGTTTAATTAACAACCATCATTAAGTCAAATGATCAACAAATTAATTTATTTTAATTTTAATGATAAAAATATCCTTGTAATGGTATAACCTATATTGGTGATGGATGTAAAATGAACTTATTTGATCTATATGTATTAGTCCAAAACATCCATAGATAATCTATCTATGTTTGATAGGGAATTTTAAATAACATTCTTACTTGAGTTGAATAACCCCAAAATGTATACTCTTTGTCAAAATTGTCATTTGTGAGATATATTGTTGGCGTATGACTGATTTAGATTAAGTTATTTAATACAACTGATCTTTTATGCAAAGTTACGCAGCATGTTTGTATAAAATTAAAGTTTTATACATTATTTTACTAATATTCTCATCCAAATATAATCAACCTCAAATTTACTAACTTCTCTGAAAACTCTAAGAAAAAACTCACCTTAAACACAATTTTGGGAACCCGCTATCAAATTCATTGTAAAACTGATATAATCGTAAGAAATGTATTAATACATTTCACATATATATTCGTTTTGTCCTGGAAACGGAGGAAGTGAGGTTCTTGTGTTTTATTATCTGCAGTGAGAAGGCACTGTGGAGGGTTTGTGGTAAAAGAAACGTCACTGATAACGCTAACTCGGTCTTCAACGAAGAACTGAAGTTTCCGGTGTGATAACATTCAACGCAGAGGAGAGGAGAGTGTGCTAACAGCAAAACCTTCAAGAGAGGGGTGTTTTATTGGCGCGCGTCTTGACCTCATTTCAAGGGCTCGATAAACGAACCTAGATACGAAGCAAGAACAAGCTTTCCAAATACAATCCCACAGACTATAATAATTACTAATCGTGATACAATTCAAAGATATATTGGAGCTTATTTGTATTTGTTATATTTTGGTTTTTTGTATATTATTGATCTGTAAATATGTTTTTTACTTCGTATTTGGATTTATTATATTCGAAAATAACATAAAGAATTTATAAGTGTATATTTATTATACTCTATAAGCCTACTTAGTGCATTTTTATACATATATATGTATATATTATATACATAAATATATAATAAATAATACATATATGTATATTATATACATCCATAATATTATATAATCTATGTATATATTATATGCATACATAATATTATATCATCTATGTAGGTATTAATATTATATCTAATATATGTATTTGTTATATAATCTATGTATGTATAATATAAGTATGTATTATATATATGAATATATACCTATATAATATACAGTAAATATAGGTATTTTATATACATATATAATACATGTATTTGTATATGTATTTTAGAAATAATATATGTGTTTGTATATATATTTTATATATATAATATATGTATTTGTCAATATATTTTATATATAATATATTTATTTTTATATATTTTTATATAAGAAATATATTTTTTTTACATATATATACACTCGTTTTAGTATTCTAGTAGGCAGAATAGTATTCAACATTTAAAAGAGTCACTAAATCTATTCTAATAAAGGTCCATTTATACGTCATGTCATACCTGTCACTTTTGATAAATATGATCAATACCTTAAAATAATATTTATAATATACCTATTAAATTATTATTTTTTGCTGTCCCTCCAAAAAAAAGTTAAATTTCTAAACTTTTACTACTTTTCAAATTGGAGTATACAAATTACATACATATCAGTAAGGAGCGAATGAGATTGAGAGAAGCAGATAATACAGATTAATTTAGAAGGAAATGAGAATCTGTTCTGAAAGTGGGTAAAGAGAACTAAACAATGAGTGCAAGAACAATGGCATTCAGCATGAATGTGGTGAAATGATCTGGGATAAACACAGGATGGAGGGATTATTTTGAACAATTTTATGGCGAAAGAATAGTTCAAGTAGCAAAAAATATGTACAACATAAAGACCAGTGAAATAATTAATGTGGATGTGTTGTTTAAAGCTATGAAACAGTTAAAGAATGGCAAAGCTGCGGGTGGAGATCATCATAAGTCAACACCTACGTGTGGGGGCATTGTACTTTTTACCAAATTGTTTGAGTCGTTCAATGTGTCTTCTGGAATTTTGAATGTTGATAGTGAATAGAAGACTACTAGCAATTTTCCTTTATTCAAAGGAAAAGGCAGTAAGAATGAATGTAGGAACTAAAAGGTAAATAGTTTTTTGAATAAGGCAAAGTTTTTGGTAAGGAGCGTAAAAAAAATTGTGTACAAGATTTGGGGTATACAATGTGGTTTCATGCCAAGTAGAGATTGGAGGACCATATAATACATTGAAACATGTGATTGATAAATGTATGGCAATCAGGAAGAATATGTATTGTGCATTTGTTGATTTTGTTAAGGCATCACGATTGGGTGAATAAAAGTATTTAGTTATGTATTATTCTGAGAGAGTAAGGTGTGGATGCAATAACTCGTTTGTGTGTGGTGCCAGGCAGAATGGATCTTATTATAAATGTATCCAAAATTCAAGTAATTGTTTTTGATAAGTAAGGGGCAGGAACTTATTGTCAAACTAATTAATAAATTTGGAAAACTGTTAGAATGATTAAAAATTAGTTAGAATGATTTGGTGTATCTAGGCAGAATGTTTTGTAAAAATTAAAGCTTAAATGGTTAAATCAACAAACGGAGAGTGCCTCTCGGGGAGTAGATTTATGTACCGAATGTGAACTAATGCAGATAATGAAGTATCTAAAGAGGCAAATATGGCAGTATATATTAATGTATAAACATCAACATTGTTTTATGTATGTGAAGCGTGGGTTTGTCAGAAGAATCATAAGAGCGAGTTGAATGTGATTGAAATGTGATATATAAGATATATTCGTGGAAAAACTTGTATGTATTAAACTCAATGACCGAAAACGCTCAATGAGCGATATAAATGACCAGATAAAGGAGAAACAGCCACAACGCGAAATTTCGCGTTCTAGTTGCTTTTAAAGAGCCAAAACGCTTTCTTGCATTATGCAAAAGGGCACAAAGCTAATTTAGTGTTGTGGCTGTTAAAGAAAATGACCACAACGCGTTCTGCACTTATGAAAATACCACAACGCGTGTCATGCTCGTTTATTTTTATGGGCACAACGCAATATCAGATGGACGTACATGTATGGTAGGAATTAACTAGTGCGTTTGATAGTACTTGAGCTTTCCTTTGATGTCATCCCCTCCCTTAGTTGTCCTTGATCATGCGCACTACTACCATATTTAGAATCTTTCTAATGTCTCATGTTGTCACTCGTCAGTGATGAAGGGGGAAGGTGGTAGTTTTTAAATGTCCGTTAATAATTTGAAGAATATTTTTAATAAAAAAGTAAATAAGTTCAATGAAACAAGCGATAATAAGAGCTTGTTTATTGATAATTAGCATTATGAAAACATCCACGGGAAGTAAAGTAAGTTCAGATATTGCGAAAGAATAACCAATATTTTTTTTTCGAAACATCACCAGCGTCTTAAAACACATTATATCATGAATATATGGAGAAATTTATTGAATGTGGCTCAGTAGAGATTGATGATTAAAACATCCGTTACTACTGTAAGATGAATGAGCTGTTCGATGTTTTGGAAACATCTCTGTTGCGGGATAAATTCCAACAGAGTAGAAAGTAGTAAGATGAATATCAAACCAATGAGAGTTTAGAATAAACAATAAACGAAGTGTGATTTATGAGGCGGAGTCTTCAGGCGTTCACAAATGATCAGTGTGTGACCAGTCTGTCCATGCTGTTTGTGGAGAATACAGTGAAGACAGTGAGGGCTTTGCATATAATGTCACTCGCGGATTATCATTGAACTAAAAGGTGAAAAGTCTGGTCAGGAACAACAAGCTCAAACAATCGTTTCTCTCTCCAACTCAAGACATCCAACAGTTACTTTTGGAACAAACGTTGTGGTCAGGGTTCCTTCCGTTGATCAAAGACGTCTGGCTCCTCAAAATTTCCTGGCAATGTTCCATTACGTCAAACTTCTAAGCCTTATCAGTTGGGTACAAAAGAAGGTTTACTGCCTCTATGCTTGCAATGAGTTTACAACTGTTGACAACAACTTACTCGAAGCGCATGAGGTTCCATCAAGCTCACTACTCCTTTGGTCAGCATCAATAATAACTTCTGGAAGTAAGCAGGGGTTTGTTAACAGCAATTTTAAGAGGTTTTCATCGATATAAAGTGAAAATGTCATTCGAAAAATATCAAGTGTGGCTCTAATTGTAATTCTAACAGCTCCTGTAAAATAAATTAGCTTTTATGTTGTTCTTAGTTAATTATGTGTTACATGTATTTTTGATAATCAAATCAACTTATAAAGAGAGAAATTACTGTCACCTTTTCTGAAAATTGGCTAAAATTTGTCAATGTCGTTTGCAAAAATATCAAGTGTGATTCTAAGTGTCATCCTAACAGCTCCTGTAAAAATATCATAGCCTTGCTGTTGTTCTTAATTAAGTACCTGTTACATATATTTTTGGTAAATAAACTAATCCGCTTGTAAAGACTGAATTTTATGACACGTTTTCTGAAAATTGTCCAAAGTGTGTCTGATATTGCGTCACGGACGTAAAACGAAACGACCACTACGCATTGTGGGATTTTAAAAACGACCAGAATACGAAATTTCACGTGTTGTTGTTTCTCTAATACTACAAGGCGTTCTGGTTGTTTATTTTGCTTACTGAGCGTTTTCTATCTTTGAGCTTAATATAAATACAGAGTAAGTAATGAATGGTTGCTAAAGGAGAACAGTTTAAAAGGGAATCCAATAGTTCAACGCGAAAAAGGCATCTTACATTGTGTTGGGCATGTGGAGAGGATGAGTGGATTGAGTGACGACGCAAATATGATGTGAGAAATAGTATATGGATCACAAAGAAAGGGTAGGCCATTTTAGACGTGGTTAAATATTATAGATGAAATTGTGTAAAAGGTGGAACATTAAGCGTTTTGAGAATAAAAGAGAACATGTGTGACTAAGTGCATGGATGTTGTTGAAGCGAAAGGAGTATGCAAGGATAGAGAGTTATGGATAGTGTTTGTTAGGATGGAAATGTTTTTAGTGCTATTTGCACAATTTCTTGGCTGTCCCGTAAGGGAACGGCGTGATTAGGAATGGATGTATGTATAAAACTAATTACTTAGTCATGGCTGATGACTGTCCAAAAGGATCAGAGTTCTAAATCTATTTATATGGGTGTTTTATTAATATACTGGTTAATTTGTTCAAGGTATTTTAGCTAAAATTAAATTCGTTTAACTTCCTTAGTTCTTTTTGGATTATTTCATTAATGTCTGTCATTCACAAAGAATCAATAACAAGCTTTACCAACCAAGTCTTATTGCCTAATTAATTTATCTATTTATCCTAAACTTCTGTCCTGAGTCCTGGACTGTAACTCAGGACCTATGCTACATTGTTTCTCTACCTCCACTAATTTTCTGGTTTATCCTATTTACAATCATATCAATTAATTTAGTGTCGATTATAGCTCCAAATTGAAGTGCCTCTATGTCACTATCTTCTAATTTTATCCTACTAGTTGGTCAGCCCCAGTTATTTTACGCTACCGGTACCCTACGCCACTGGGTGTCCCGACCATTCCGGATCTAATAGTCCCCGGATTGTCGCGAGCCCCGGCGGGGGCAAGCATCTCCCTATCCACCACCTGGGGAGGTGCCCTACCGGAGATTTCGCTCCACCTACCTCCAGCAAAAACCACTACCTTGGACCTAAACCTAAACATAACATAACATAACAAAATAGAAACTTATAACTAACTTAATCTAATACATTACTTTCAACTCGGTGGTCACAGAGCATCTTGATATTCTTCCTTGTCTCTTCATCTACTGATAACAATCAATGAAGAAAGCTTGACAGACCGGAAGCCCCAGCTCAGTATCTCACTTGTTGCCAGGTGGACCAGACCATGTGAGTTGAGGGTTTTCTCCCTTCGTCTCTTGATGTTCTTCTATTAATCTAGATATGGGCTTATATTATATTATATATTATATAATAGCCTATATACACAATATATATCTATATATTATATATTTATATATAACACTTTATATATATATATACAATACACTCTTAGTGTTGAGGAACTAGACGACTTGTCTAGGATTGTATGTATGTATTTACTAAGATATAGTTGCAGAATCTTAGTTACTAGGGTCTTGTAATATATCATCAGAGAGAACGAGTTGAGATGAATAACATGAAACGAGTAAGTTGTTAAAGAACTCACACCCAGTCTTGATAGTTTTAGAACCGGTACCTGACCACCAATGTGAAATTCAGAAGCTCAATCTTTAACTAAAATTATTATACAATTTCTTTATTATAGGTTTCTGCTTTTATACCAAGTGTGAGACACTTAAATATTAAGCTAATTTCGTATTAATTTTTGTATACTAAAATTCCTTAGGTTAAAGTAACTTCAAGGTTTCTATAAACTTCTTTTTGAAGTAGTTTAATATTCTTAAATTAAATGTAGAATAAATAAATGATCTCGTCACCATTTCATCTATGATTGATGTAGAGGACTCTAGACAGGGCCATTGTTCTTTCCCTTTTCATATCAAAAAATCATTTTCGTCAAGATAAAGCAAACATTTCTCAAGTAGAATCATAGGGTTTAATTTTTTTGTCATGGTGCTATCAAAAGTAACTATTTAATATCTTTCAAGGGTGTTCTGTTATCTAATGAAATATCCCTCTTCACTTGAGAAGTCTGTCATCTAATGCCGCTATGCTCTTGACAGATATTCAATAACTGTTGATATCAGCATATAAAGAAAATTAAATTTTATATTTGTAACATAGCAATATTTTATTCATTTAAGCAAAAATATTTTTTTATAAAAAGTGAAAAAATACTTGCCTTTTCTGGCGTTCCGTACATCCACACCTTAATAATTCACTTCTATATGTGATTGAGACGTTTTTGGGAGGATAGCTAACATTTCGGTTAAATTATCTAAATTAATTAATACCTAAGATTATTTGGTCTTTAGATTTATAATTTGATGGATAATTTTCATATCTATAATCAATACTAATTATATTTCAATTATTTGAAAAATGGCACTGATCATTGGATCCAGCCAGTCACGATTTCCTTGACTTAAAATACTAATTATCTAGTATAAAGCTACTCTACACAGACCTGTACAGCGAATAAAACGTACCGCCAGATGAAGATGACATCTGATTGGCTGAGCTTGTGACATCACTCAGTACACAAGCCAATGTGTTACATACCAGAACTATATGTAACACAAACTAGGTTGCTAAACATCAGGTAACATTTACGAACTTTAAACAATCAGCAAACCTTTAAAATCCACACCTGTGCCCAATTAACGTAATTATTTCAGCTATTTAAAATAAAATGTGTTTAGATTTCTTCGTAATAAAATATAATTGATTTGTACTGGGTGACGATCCGACACTACTGCTCAGCCGGTAGGAAGATATTACAGTCCTAGTACACGGGTAGTGGGTAATATTTGGTTTGAATAGAACACCGAGCCAGGCCACAGGCTGGGAGCAGTGATGGATGTAGAAAGCAATGTACTGGGTGACGTATAGTATGATTTTGGTAGGAAGAACAGTAGAAGTTAGTTACAAAACTTACTAAAACAATTTTAATATATTCACATGTAAAGTCATGTCATCTTCAGTTGTCATTTTATATATATTATCAATACCCATATAATACTATAAATAATATTGTAAAATGTCATCAATTTTGGCCACAAATAAATATGTTAGAGTTTTCTCTACTGTTCTTCCAACAAAAATCAGGCTATATGTACGTAACGCCAATCAGATTCCTCCAAGTGGTGCGACCTTTCTATTCTCTTTACACTGATATATAGGTCTTGTCCCGTGACCAGGGGGATCCTTAGATCATAGTTTAAGCTGGATGGAAGAGTACGCGAGAAAAGGTCCAGTGTTTTTGCAGTTTTTATGGAAAAACTATTTTTGGCCAAAATAAAGAGAATATAGCTCTAGTACAAACATACACCAGAGTTTTATTTTCTTCACACGGTGATATCAGCAGTTCTTTAATATCTGTCATAAGCATGGTGGCATGATAAAATAAACTTTTTAAATTAAGAGAAAAAGTTTTCATTAAATTCCAGAACAACCTTGACAGATATTCATGATATTTTAACGTCGCCATATGAAGAAAATTAAAATATACGTTTGTACTGGAGCAATATTTGATTGATTATGGGCAAAAATACGTTTTGCTATTAAAAAAAACTGCCTTTTCTCGCATCCCCTGACATCCCACCTTAAGGTAGAGTCCATGATGGACTTGTACTCATTGGCTAATGTCAGCTAAAATCAAAACACAGATACCAGCCTGTTGCGTATGATTAGCAAAGTACAAGTTTGATTCCCTTGTAAAGTTGTAATCTTTCAATGAAATGGACTTTAATACCAGTGACGATTGTATCAGAAAAATAAGGTAAATACATATTCACTAAGAATCAAAGGTGTAGAAAGGTCGAGGTCTGGGGGGTCTGAACCCCCCTTGAATTCGATGGACCCCCGTATCAACTAAATGTATAGTAAAGGATTATAGTGGAAACCCTAGTTGAAAAACTATCATTTTTTATGCCCTTACTGAAAATATAGTCCAATACTATCTATATTTGGCTACCTATTATAAGATATAGGTTTAACTCCAGCTACATCCGCGTGTAGCATTTCTTCAGTGATGGCTTGAAGGCAACATTGAAACAACTGAGTGGTTTGTGTGCGTGTGGGTAAGGGTGAGAGGGGGGAGGGTGATGGGGGTTGATGGGAAGAACCACGAGGTCGATATTGCTCACGGGGAGGGTTCCTTCCGTAGTCAGTTTAGATTGTTTCCTGAGGGATAATCATGAGGCCGCGTGCTAAATGATGGATTGGCATCGTCAAAATTCAGCTTGATTAGTTTCAAACAGTTTGGAAAGTCATTGGTTAAATGGGTTAAATGAATGATTTAAAGGATGGACGAAGTCAGATAGGAAGAACATCAAATTTTCGCAAAAGAAATTCATATTTCTCAAACACTTAGTTGTCCCATAACGTACGCGTTTTATTTGGTGCGGATATGAAACGAAAGGGGGGAAAAAGTTTTCTATTTGTGGATTGTTGATTATATATTTAATTACTCAATTGAAAACTCGCTAGTATTTTTAATAACTTATAGTCTATACAACAGTTTAAAATGAAGTTAACTACAGTTTTTCCAATAATCAACTGAACGAAAAAGCAGCAGATTAAAAGTTGAATAAAATCAATTCAAACGTTCTAGCTAAAATCAATATAGTATATATTTATTTGTAGATTTGGGAGATTTTATTATTTTCTTATATATATTTTATATAGACTAATGATTCTTATAAATTAGATATGCTTCATAAATAAATGGCAATAATTCAATTTTGATTTAAAAAAAACGTACTAATATGATGTTTATATAAAGACAATCGCCCTGACTCACCGACTATCAAAGAAATAAAACCATTTTAAGTAAGATGTAAAACTTAATTTTAGTATGCAGGTAGAAGTATCCTTCCAGATGTCCAAATAAATCTTAGGATTTGAGATTTATAAGTGGTAGTTGAAGAAATGGCCAGGGAAGGGTCTTAACATTTCAAAAACTAATAATACTCAAATAATTACCTGCTTGGTATGGCGCTTAAATTCGTTAAACAACTAAAGGGACAGATCTAATTAGTTATTATATTATGAAAAATTTAATTTTCAAAACGGAACTCCAGTGATTAATGGATTAAATAGAAAATAAATTTTAAATGAAGGAAAAAATTTAAATTTGCCAGGACAGGTAGAGAAAAATTCCAAATAGCTAAATAGATCCTAAAATTTAAAATTTCTCAAAATCAAATTCAAAAAAAGGGCCGATTAAAAATTTGCAAAGCTATTTGAAGGAATTAGTTACTACTCAGTTTCGTATTCAATTTATATTCGGCTGGAAGGTAAATATACTACTATAAATAACTATCATATTCTGAAATCTCTTTAACTAGCAGTTTAGAAATTAGAGGGAGAGGGAATTTTAAATTTTTCTGGAAGGTAAATGTACAATTGTGATAGCTAGCTAAGTCTTAAATTCTCACATTTATAAGTGAAAGTTAGATAAATGGAGGAAATGTGGCGTTTACATATTACAAAACGGATAAACGAAACTACTTCTCTTTGTGCTATAAAACCAAAATTTGGCCATTAGTTATAGGGACAGACAATTTCAAATAATGAAAAAAGATTGAAAATCTTTAATTTCTAAATACAATTGCAAGAAATAGGGATGAGGTTGGAGGGTACAATAATAAAAAAAAAAGTAGTTAAAAGATTTTAAATTTTTCAGGAATGTATATGGATCACTTCAAATAACAAAATAAACTATAAATATTTGACATTTCTGATAGGCGACTGACTGGTGGAATGTAGTTTTAAAATCTTCGAAACTAGAAAAATCTTGCTACTTCTTACAGTGGTAGATGATTGACATTTACATTTAAATTGACAGCTGTAAAGGTCAGACAAATTCTGAAACTTCAAAATCAAGGAGTAGAAAATGGGGAGCGCATATACTCTCAGAAATATTAAAGAAAATATTATTAAAAAGCCTTTTAAGGAAGTAGAAAATGTAAACTTGGCATGTAAGTAAATATATATTCCCGTATAATGGAATGACGAGAGAACATTTGGAATTTCATAATTGAAATTCAGGAAATGGGTGATCTTAAAATGTTTACAACCAATATAGAACACTAGTTTAGATGTGGCAACATGTTGAAATTTAGCACATAAAAATTCCAAAATATGTCTTTTAATTTCAAAATAAAGATTTTTTAAATTTGAAAGGGGATAAGTAGTATGATATCTTTTCAAAATGATTAGAAAATCTACTTTCAGCATGGAAATATTATTGGTTATATTTCAGATGTTTTAAAGGGCCTTTCCACCTTTATAAACATAATTTTATAGGTAAGTTAGTTAGTAGTGCTGTGAAATGATTTGTTATGATTAGGATGTTTTGAATAACTTTTTAGCATGTATGTCAATAATTAAATGTTGGTTAGCAAATATTATGTCTATGACCATCTGGATTGAAGAAGACAATACCAAAAGGCGATGCGGGGTATCCAAGAATAACATTTGTTTAAGAATGGAGTAATAACATTTGTTTAAGAATGTAGTAGTAACTATTTGTGGGAATGAAAACTCACACTTAACTCGGTATTTTCTTTGGTTAGGTAAGAGTAACACTGACAATTGAATAAGAACATGTTTTACTAAGTATTCACGGTTTACTATAGTGAAACTGCTAAGTTATCAACGTCAGAGCCAACGGTTTAGGTGATAAATTGCCTATTTAATATATCTCATCCTTTACTGAAGAATATAAATGAAGATTTTTCCTTTCCAACATGTCAACTTTTGTAGAGGGAGTATAACCCCACAATCATGTAAGACTTAAGTACCGGTAATTTTCTCTGTGAACAACTAATCCTTTTTGAAAGGGGCTTAGAACTTAAGGGCTAATCATCCTGTAATTAACAAACTCTTGGTAAGATAACAAAGGGAATCCAAGTTGCATTTTACAAGCATCACTTTTTTTATCTATCTTGGGGACTGTAAATTATTTTGTTTAAATAACACATAGCTTTGTTTCGAAAGACTTTAAAAATATCTCATTTATCAATTTTATAACAAATTATTGTACATTAATTAGAAACTCTACTTAATTGTATTCAATTAACCAAATTTAATTTTTATATTGTTACATAAACTTTTCCATCCGTCATCAAGGAGACGATTTGTAAATTACATATACGAACCATTATTTAGTTTTTAAAGGGTACATCTTACTATTTTGTTATTTGTATTTTATCACATGTCTCAATATAACACTGGCACAATTCACTAAATCGTCTAAGTGCTCAGAAAGTCTGACTATTTATTTATCTAGCAACCTCCAGTTGTGTGTTCCTGTGCTACCTGCTCTTTTATTCTTGGGTCCTATTGGTCTCGGGATCAGTGATCGTGTCTACCGGAGATCACTGAGTGAGGTAAACACTTTGGACGAAGTGACACAAATTATACATATTATCACTGTGAGCCCCGGTATCGGCCAGATCTAGGATTATTTTAAAAGAGCAGAGTGTTTACAATGCAATGTCCGTATGTATGACTAAGCTATATATGTAAATTAAAATTTATATTCCTTCTATAACAACATAACTAATTTTATGTGGTTATAAATAATGAAATGTGGATAATGTGCATACACAAAATAAAATCTTTGTTATTTATTTTTCGTTGTAACATAAAAAAGAGTGTTTACACAAATAAATTAGTGCATTTTATTTATAAAAATGGGCCACTTTGCATCCCTGCAAAAAAAATCAATTTTGATGTGTACTTACATGTAGAATATGTTAATTTACTTGTAGTCTGGGTATATTATTTAAGAATCAAATAGCCGAAGCTATTATTTATACTTTTTAGTGAGGAATTCTCCATCTAGATATCATAGTCCGAAAATTTTAAAATGACACTTATAGCATTGGCATACTTAGCCAAAGGTTCGGGGTTCGATTTCCGTGTCCAGGTGTCATTTTTCAATTTTCAGAATTTGGTTATATTATGTAAATTTTTTAATCAAAAATGAATTGTGTATACAAGTTTCAAATCACTAGCAAAATCAACTCAATTAGTTTGTATTTGTGAAGTATTTCGTGTATAATATTAAAATAAAGCGGTAGCAGATATTTTTTTTGTCGTGCAAGGCTAGTTAATAAATTATTCAATGCAATATGAATAACTTTGTGCTGGTGAATACTTTTTGATATCACTTATTTAGTGTTTGTAAAATATTTCGCACTAATTTGATATCAGCAACTTGTATATTGTCGATATATTTTTTAATAAATCCGAGATTTTTGTTGTATATTTTGGCAGGCGCTATTATGAAATAAAAATTTGTAATTAGTGTTGTTAGGGGTGGTATATTAATAGTGTACTTAAGGAATACTTTTACATTTCCAATGTTTCTTAGGGAAATAGAGCCCTTTTATTGTTGATAGATTGAAATATCTATTTATTTATATCTGTATGCTCGATTACCAGAAATTCCCCTGCTAGATTAAATGAAAATAATGAAAGTATAATGATTATTCTTCTCATTATCTTGCTCATGGTAAGCGGTTCTTGCTTTATTCTGGTTTTTAGAACCTTTGGGTAGCTAACTCACCTTATTCAAATATCATTGAATGAACACAATCCCTCAAGATCCCCTAAAATAACACATATGCACATATGCACATATCAGACACAACCCAACACTCAAAATGTTTAAAACTCCTGTAGGACATTAAGTGTATGATCAGTAAAAATAAATTGATAAACATAATCCATTTTAGATATTATATACTATTATTATTAATATTATTATGTTATTATTTTCAAGAATAATACTATTAAATTCAAATTTCCTTACTGTTGTGTTTACATTTACATCTACATATATTAATGTTTCCAACCAGTGGGCTGGGTTATTATTTTATTCGGTCCATATATTGTTCATTACTATCTTGGTAGGACTGTCGTAGCTTCATATGCCTTATAATTTATCTTAAGACGAGGAAAGTTAACACATCTAGTCCTGGGTCGTTAATTCATCCTTTTTGAAAGGGTATACCCATATTTTAACAATGATAAATATTTACGGCCATGCCATGAATCGAACCCGAGAACCTTAGCTCAGTAGGCAGACAGGCTGAGCTAAGGTGATGGATCTTATTATTGTGTACCTAGCTAAATATAAATGTTATTAATACATTTAAGGTGGAGTGCTAGTGAGAGCGAGTTTAGTGCATTAATTTTACAGTTTTATAGCACAAACATATTTTGGCCAAAATAAATCAAATATTTCTTCTATAGAAACATATAGTTTTGTTTTCTGCATTTGGCGGCATTTGGTGACAAACTTTTTAAATGAAGAGAAAAGTTTGTCACCAAATGCTGCCAAATGCAGAAAACAAAACTATATGTTTCTATAGAAGAAATATTTGATTTATTTTGGCCAAAATATGTTTGTGCTATAAAAACTGCAAAAATACTGCCCTAAACTCGCTCTCAGTAGCACTCCACCTTAAAAAATGGTTTTATTATTTATAGTAGAAGTACCCAGCGTATGGATGTGAAAATGTATCGATACTTTACTAATATCAATATTTTCCTTTCGATACTAGTATTTTACTCGATACTTTATTCCTATAATTTTACTGACACTCGGTGTCGAAAAAACAACAATTTTTTGTTATATTTATTCGTGCTGAGACTAAATTATGTTTACTAGGGTGGACTCAGGAGGAAGATTAATAACACTGTTTATCAATTATCACTCATTAATTTCTGCGACTCTATCATTCAATCTCTTTTAGCTCATCATAGTAGCTGTTCTTTCATCTTTGCTTATTAATACATCCATATGCCTGGTCTGGAGAGGGGGTGACCAGCCTACTATCCCTTCCTTTATCAATGAGCACGGTCATCACAAACTAAACAAAGGAAGCTCAGATAAACCAGAAACGCTTATGTGCTTTTTTTAAGCAGAAGAAGCAGGACAGGGCGTCATTTATTATATTGTTTGTCAATAGATAATAAGCTATCAGGATATAGTATATAAACAACGAATGTAGTTTCATAATAACACCTCCCAAAAGTGAGTAGCTATGGAAGTTTTTTAAGAAGTTGTATAGTGAAAAAGCATTTTGTATAAAAAATTAATTAACGTTATTGTTATCGATACTTTTATTTCTATACTAATATGGTATCGATAGTATCAATAATTTTCTTTCGACACCATATTTCTAAGTGGCGTAGCCGTTGCGTGGGGTCCTTAGATACGCTTTTATTTTTTTCTAGAAAAGCTCTTAATTATATTTCTTCTGGCTGGGTTTTTAATTAATTTAAAAATCAAATCCAAAGTTAAAAATAAATCTTCACTCACTTTCAAAGATACAATGGAATACTTTTATTAAGGTCAACATTTATTACCATTTTACATTATATATATATTGGATATAATAAAGAAATTTAATTTTGTGGTGATCTGAATTTGCCCTTTTAAGATATAATAAATAAATATATATAAAACAATAATTGAAGATGTTTACGATGGATAAGGATTGGTTCTAGTCTCCCCAATATTGTGTCTCCAGTGATGTGATACCAGAAAATAAAAATGCTGGCGTTCACTAAAAATAATGTTGCATATAACAATACGTATAGATGCCCACTGAAACTAAATAGTAACTAGATACATAATCAGCCCTACGCTAATAAAACTATCGGCAGGCCGAGCTATTAGGATCATATTAAGGACAGGTAGTACAATATACATATTCAGTCCCGAAATAGCATATTAAACAGAGCCTTATTATCCAATTAGTTCAAACAGAGAGTCAGGCTATACATGGAAAGGCAGTCACTTTGAAATGACTGTTATACTGGTGGAGAGCTAGAAAAAGAGTAATTAAAATCCTGTTTCTAGGTATTTAATAAATTTAGTGCTTCAGCAGCAATAGACTACCTAAAACGACCGCAAGTAGGACCAGTGAGCTAGCTCATTTAGAGATACATCAATACTCGACATGAACTAGAACTAGCCTTCTCTATTAACTTGTCAACTTAAGGTCTTATCTTCAAGTTAATAGAGACTACAGTAACATCATTTAGCGACAGGGGTGTTAGTTATGAAAGGGCTAATTCAGAGCGTGGAATGGAGCATGCTAGGTGCGGCAAGAGACAACAACCAACCAACTAGGTGCTTAGGGCTCCCCCTCTAAGTGACCCATTACCAAGTAGGTCCAAGGACTCTTCAAGAAGTTACATCAAACCATAGGATAAGCCTCTAGAGTCTTGTTGCAACACTGCCAGTCGAATTACAACGAGTGTTCATACTCTGTTCGCTCGTGAGTCCAACTTTCTAACGCAGAGACCGAGGCTACGTCTGCTTAGTGTGTTCGTATGAACATGGTTGGGTAGTAACCCTATTAGGCATCCCAGATATAGTGAAAGAAACTAGGGAAAGTTAGGTATAAACCTCATAAACTGGATTGCCCTGCAAATTGGAGCTGAATGCCCACGGGATACTGTCTAAATTCCATTCACGGTAGGAATTACTCTCTGAAAGGTCTTTTTTCCTACCAATATCCTACTATATAGTAGATTTATGGTAGGGAAAAAGGGCTTTCAGAAGTCAATTCCTACCGTGAATGGAATATACATTTGCTTTAATATGCATACAAGCTAAATAAGAATAAGGCTAGTCAGCAAAAACAGCCTATGCTAAACTATCAACGTAAGCTATGCTAGAATAAAGATATCTGGTCTAAACATAGCCAATCAGACCTAATTAGGTCATAAGCATTTCAGAACTATTCCCTCCCTAGCTATTAGGTCCGGGCGTCCCCGAGTTTCACTAAGAGGTACAATATAAAGTAAAATAGTTTAACAAAGCATCACAATGCCTAGAACACCTCATACAGATCAATATTACAGTAAATAAATCTAATTACAATTGACTCAACTGAATAGCTGAGGCTCAAAAATAAGACAATTTTGATCAAAGCATGACAAAGCTCTCCACTAGTCAGCTAACTCAATCATACCACGAAAAAGCTGTCGATAAGCGATTCACATGATCTGTGAATGAGCTGAGGGCTAAAACATTTAAGCTAGTAAGCTTGATTAAGCTCAGATCAAATTATCAAACATAACTAGAACACTAGAGAACAGGCAGTCGTTAAGCGACGATTCTGGTTAGCAGCCCTGTCTGGACAGTATTATAATTTGAACACAAAGTCCTAAATAAACAAGCTTTAAGTTTACACCATACGATACAAGCTGGTGGTCTTGATCCTCCGGGTGACGGGGGCTATCCTCGGCCGGATCGGGTGACGGGGGCTATACTCGGCCGGATCGGGTGTCGGGGGCTATCTTCGGCCGGATCGGATGAGGGCTCCGTCTGACATGATCTAGTCTCACATTGGCTCAAAGTGGATCTGTGCGGCTTGTCGTCGGTAAGAGAGGGATATTACGTACTGTGTTTTTTATTATCAGAGGGTGACTCGTTTTATATGTTTCAAAACTAGCACATGACTCGGGGAACAGGAGGTAGGGGATACGACCAAACCAATCGAAAAACCAAGGACAATGGTTTGAATCTTGGAGTGGAGAGGATGATGGTGTGCCAATGGTTTGAACTTGGAGTGGAGAGGATGATGGTGTGCCAATGGTTTGAACTTGTAGTGGGGAGGATGATGGTGTGTCAATGGTTTGAGCTTGGAGTGGAGAGGATGATGGTGTGCCAATGGTTTGAGCTTGGAGTGGAGAGGATGATAGTGAGCTAATGGTTTGAACTTGTAGTGGATAGGGTGGTGGTGTGTCAATGGTTTTGAGCTTGTAGTGGAGAGGATGATGGTGTGCCAATGGTTTGAACTTGTAGTGGGGAGGATGATGGTGTGTCAATGGTTTGAACTTGGAGTGGAGAGGATGATGGTGTGCCAATGGTTTGAACTTGGAGTGGAGAGGATGATGGTGTGTCAATGGATTGAGCTTGGAGTGGAGAGGATGATGGTGTGTCAATGGTTTGAGCTTGTAGTGGAGAGAATGATAGTGTGTCCACGCCGATATGAAGCTCTGTGATGTAGGTCGGGATTGTTGATAGCATTAAGGAAAACTCAGCCCAGTAGAACGAAGATTGGGCCGACATCCCAGAGACGGAGCCGCTGGATGTAAACACCAGGCAGGTTTCGGTGAGTAAAATGCCATCATTGGTAATTGTTGCTCCTCGTAGTTATTCTGAGAGTTAACAATGTCTGAATAAGTGGGCTAGTTCCTATTAGCCCAGCACAATATCATAAAGTAATATCTTGATTGAAAAGTCTACACAGTTCTTATCGTTTCTAAAAAATAAGATCTCTCCCTGGATTTACATAAGATTTTTTTCAATAGTTCAATATATTTTATTCTTGGAAAATAGCTTTTGTGGTTGTACTTAGCATAGGATATTTACAGTGAAGAGAGCTCTTTAGCTAGTTTTTGTGCTATAAAATACTGTCCTACATCGAAACACCTCACTGTACTTTCTGTAGAACACACATTTAACAATAATAGGAAGAGGTCGGGTCGAGATCCTTAGGCCCAATCAATTAATGACTTCTGTCAATGTCTTTCGAGACTATATTAGTAATACTTAGTTTTTAGTGAATTATGTCCAACAGTAAAACATATGTTGTGTGAGGCTTACATTCTGAAGTTTAAAGTTTAAAGTTTAAAGTTCATTAAAGTGTAATTATACAATTGTTAAGCAATTAACTTAAAATATCTGATCTTCTTGAGCAGAGCTTACCTAAACAATTTTTACTTTATCGCTATCTTACAGGTAGGGAAAGTATTGTGACCGTATAAAAAAAATTAATTCAAGATTTTGATGAAATTCAACATTTCATGGCCCCCCTGAATCCAAAAAATATGTTTTTGAATTCCCGTTTGTCTGCCTTTAGCTCAAAGTAGAGCCTAACTATTTTACCAATCGGGTTAAAGCTTGGTATCTAAGGTTTATATAGGTTTGCACCGAGGAATATTTGGAATTGGATACCTTACCATAATTTAAGGGTAGTTTACTGAAAGATGAAAAGAGAAAATATCAATTTTCTAAAAATAAGCTCATACAATTTTAATTAATGTTGCATTCCAAAGCATTCATAAATATTTCAAAACAAATGGCTACTCTCATTTGTTCTGTAAAATAACTTTAAGGGTTCCTGACTGTTGAGTAAATTCTCATTTTTTTTATCATATCTCCGAAACTATTTTTGATATGAAATTACTTATGCCTACAAATATATAGATCTATTTATAGTAAACACCTTTTATTATAAAGATATTTCCATAAAAACAATAATTTTCAAGCACATATATATATATATATATATATATATATTTAACTTTTCGTACACTAAAGGTCAAGTATTGCGACCGTAAAAATATATAATCCAAAATGTTAATGGATGTCAACGTTTCATGACCCCCCGTACCCTAAAGAGTCGTTTTTGCAATCCTATCGGACTGTGTGTCTGTTAAACATTAAAATTAAGAGTAGTTTAATAAAGGGCGAAAAAGAAAAAATAATTTTTTTCTCAAATCGGCTCTAAAGATTTTGATTAAAATTCTTATCCATGCGTTTATTAAAATTATTTAAAAAATCTTCGATTGAATTGCCACATGGTAGAAAAAAAATTATTCAAAGATGGCAGCAACACGTGCTTACATTATAACACCTGACTAAGGAAGGAAAGGAGTGCATATCGAGTTCAACTCACTGACCCACTCCACGTCAAGAGACTCTAGCGGTGAGCCAAGGAAGCTTGTTCCTCCCTTTTCCCCACAAGTGGATTTCTCTTGTTAATTTCTCTTTCTGCCCACTTTCGTCCGTATTTCTCCTTTCTATGTTCCTGTGTTTATCACCTTCTCTACTACCTTTAGGGTAGGCACTTTACAGAAGTGGGAAATTCCTGATCTCCGAAACTATTAAAGATACTAAATAACTTATTATTGAAAAATTGTAGTACTATTAAAAATAAAAGCTTTTATTTGGAATACATCTTTATAAAACCAATAGTTTTTAAGATATTTGCAAATATATTAATTTAATTTTGTGAGCTTTAATTCTACTACTTATGTTTTAACGCAATAATATTTTTTAATTCCTTAAGGTAAATAAATAAGAAAGTCTCTCAAAATGTTATATTCTTTTTTCGTTAACATCTTAGGAAATATGTTTGTACAGCAATGATCCATCTCTATCATTTTAGACTCAATAGTCAATATTTACCTTTTTATTGGTCAATATTTATAAATGAGGAATTTAATAGCAATGCGGTGACATGAAGATGTGTAACCCATGATAAAATGTTGAAAATCTTAACTGTAAGTTGAAATTAAAATACGAATTATTAACCCTTGTGGACTCAATATCGATATAATTTGTTTTTTTGCCCAAATATACAAGTGAGGATTTAATTCTTAAAAAAAATCATAAAATTTAAATCCGGGAGTCAAAACTGTTTAACGTAGGTATGATGAATTTTTTCTTAGTGTTTGCAAATGTATAGTACTTCTTTACACAAATATTACGAGTTTTGAGTAAATATCTCAAGTTTTAAACAATAGAGCAAGAAAGTTCGTATGGATTTCCGCACCATTTATTTTTATATCTATCCGTTTTAAATATATATATAATGAATAGATAATATAATTACATATACATAATAATATATTTATATATAATTTATATATATCATTTTTAAAACAAAGTATATAATTCAAAAAGATTCTGATAAACATTTTTTACTATAATTTTGACAAATATTCAGTTATTAAGTTTATTTGGATATTTCTATTTTAGAAATTATATTATTGATAATATAATTTGTACTTTATTTATAATTAATAAGTATAAAAAATATTAATTGGAGACAAGTGAGTCCCGGGTAGCTATTGATCTAGTTAAAATTGATTTACGTATCTTTTTAAAAACGTAGTTTTTTTGTGGATGTGGGAGTATCTGGAACATTTAACATTAATGAAATGAGAGTGATCTCTGTTCTAATGGAATGCAAGTATATATCCCTAGAATCTCTTATATAGTAACTGTGCTGAGCTGTGATTTTTTTCTAATAAATTCTTCATTTATAAAGTTCAAAAATAATATGATACTTAGTTTGTGAAGACCTAGAATTGGTATTATGTAATTTTCTGGGTGTAGATTTTTGCTAGTGTTTAAGTTTGTTAGATCATTTATTTTATTAATAGCTTTTTTCGCGTAACTTTTAAGGCAGTGGTGGCTAGTAGCTAAAACTAGTGGGGGTACTGCTCCAGAAATTTTTTAGCCTTTGTTTTAAAATTGTGTAAAAGGAAAAATTCATGTATAAAAAGGAAATTTATTCAGGAAATTTATAGAATCTTAACAAAGAAATAATAATTTTTTACTTATTTTAACTTAAATAGTTACGGTTCAAGCTTGATTTATTCATTTAAAAATTAAATCCATTCATATTGTTTTAATTTGTGCTAAAAGATCATTAATTTTCTCCTTGATCTCTGGATGACAATTGAGGAAGCTTTTCTCCATTGAAAGTACAGCAAGCGCATTTAGTCTTTCAGTTAAATAAAATAACCCCCCAAAAAATGAATCAAATAGAATAGCTGGCAGCAAAATACTAATCTAGTGCTACACTCTTCTACACTCTATTACATTTAAGAATATGGTACACGGTTATTAAGCACAACACATGCTGAGTATAAATAACTTCCTTCAACTATCACGCCAGAGCCGGCACCGCGTAGCAACAATGCTCTTTCTACCTGGCATTCCCGCATTCTTCCTCATCCCTCTCCTATGTGCACATGCGAACAACAGTCAAACACAGCGTCGCTAGCACTGTGGAGCGCACAGTTCCATACAAAGATTTTTGGGTCTTTGTCATAAACTGGGGGATGGCTACTGAAGTATTGACATTAAGCTTAAGGAATATATATTGTACTACAAAAATAAAGAAAAAATTATAGAAAAAAGGATTAATTATATTAAATGTTATCGATATTATCAAGTGGAAATAGGGGGTGCTCCAGTTCCACAGTGCCCATACACGAGCAGACACTGCTTGTAGTGGACAGTAAATACTACCCGCCGCAGTACTTCTATTTCACTGAGATACTGAAAATGACTGTTTAATACAGTATGATAAATAATGATTTTGATATCTGGGGACTTCAGGTAGTCTTCGCAATATACATACCTATGACTGAGAGCGTATCCTATAGTTGCCAGCATAAGTGCTTGTCGATAAATAAAGCTAAGTATTTGACACACATACCCCCATGTAAGGGGTAAAAGTACCAATAATATAGTTAGATTGGTCACCATTCATGGTTAATTTACTTAGTCTTAGATATTTGCGAGGTGGGCGAAGTTCTTCTTACAATAGAGTGATGGTTTGAGCCATGTGTCGGTACGATTCATATAAAGTAACGGTATCATATGCATATTTAGGAACAATTTTAACTAGAATTGATGGTTAAAGATTGGAAATATGGAGGAAAATATAGTTGAGAAATACATGATATTGCTCGGTCGAAAAGTAGTTGACATCTCCCCCACTGTCAAGGAATGGATATAACTTAACACCAATTCTACCGGTTGTTCTCTATGGATGTTAAACGTGGCCTCTTGCCTTTCTTGAAGAAAACAAATCTAGGGTTTTCTAAAACAATGTACTTAGAAATATATTTAGATCAAAAAGGAATAAAGACACTGGGAGTGGAATAAAATACATGATGATGAGTTACATACCCTGTACTCATCACAAGATGTTGTTAGGATAATCAAGTCTTGTAGATTACGGTGAGATGGACATGCAACGGAATGGGAGAAGTTAGAACCTTTGTCCAGAGTACTGCCCAGCAAACCAAATGGGAAGAGACCACTGGGAAGAACTAGATGTAGATGGAAGGATAACGTTAGATTAAACCTGAGGATGGTTTGGTGTAATAATGTGGACTGGAAAGAACTAGTTCAACATAGGGATAGGTGGCGTAGTTTTGTAAGTATTGAGATCCTAGTGCCATGTAGTAAAGTATCATCTACATACAGTTTGGGGGTGCCTTTAAGTGATAGTTTGCCTATCTCATTTATACAGATAGAAACAATATAGTACCTAGGATATTCCCTTGTGGAACTTCTGTCCTAACAAGTCTAGAGTTACTCTTGAATTCATTTATTTTTACAAGTTGATCTATATTTGTTAGATAATCTGTTAAGAGCTTGTGTCTCTATCCTCTTATTCCAATAAAAGCAAGTTTTTTAAAAGTATTTTATGATCTGCGATGGCAAGAGCTTTGCAATAATATAACATAAAGTATAGTTGCAGTGTATTTATCCTTATTAATTATTGATGTTTGTATTTTACTAATGAGCGCCTGCGCTCTAAGAGATTCCAAAACAGGAAGACTGTTTCGCCTTTGGTATGGTTCCATATCGTCTTTAGCCGTAAAACTGGTCCGTTTTAAGGTAATAAACTCTTATCACTCATATTTAGCTCTCCGGTGAAATTCTGATTTGATTTAAAATGGAATTAAAGAGTGGATTAATAGGTGATCTCTTCCACAACAAATCGTGTCACGGACTTCAGAATGCTACGGAAGAAAAGAGAAATACTATCCTTATTTTTCAAGACATCGATACTCGCTCCAGTACCAAAGCTTACAAGTCCACATTATGGTCTACCTAGGTTCTCTGAACACAATTATATTTAAATTTGATATCAGATGAAAATAACACACAACGGTGAAGACAAAACTACTACTTCTAATCAGACAACATTACTGAAGATGTTGTTACTTGTAACATAAGGGCAAGCTTAAACATTGACCCCTTACAATTAGTCAAATGAACATGACTCGAGATACGTATAGAACAACATTAGTTCGCAATCCTATTATACAACCATCTGATCATTGCGACTAAAGATACATATAAACCAACTAGTCCGAAATCCTACTGTACCAACCATCTGATCATTGCGACTAAAGATATATATAAACAAACTTAGTCCCCAATCCTACTGTACCAACCATCTGATCATTGCGACTAAAGATACATTGTTTAGGTTCTTTACTCATACTTCAGTTTTAATTGTAATGTCATCAACCAAATATTAGCTAATGAATATTTTAATATTCACTTTCAAGATACACTTTGTCAAATTTCCGATCGTAAAATTAGCTTGGTCAGCATTTCAAACACTGTACTTCTTTACTAATACATACATATGGTATTGAAAAACAAAGGTTGTTTCTTGGAATGAGCCGAGAAGGTTGGGCCCGGAAAAGTGAGCCATACTATTTTATATCAACCGTAAGATCCTACTGGAGGAATTCTTCTCAGAAGTGTCAGAAGTGGAGATAGTAATTTATTTAGGTAGGTATATTACCTTCCTCCATCCATCCATCCACTATCTCAACTTACCTACTTACTTAAAACATTATTTTCTAGCTATGAAAAGTTTGAAATAAAGTGCAGGATCGGAGGTAAGGTGGGGTCTGGACCCCTAGAATGTCTTAGGTCAGCTTTCTATGCCCTTGAATATGATTTTCGTCAAAATTAAGTTGAACGGTATCAACACGTTTCATACGATTTAAAAAAAAGCACATGTCAAAATGTTTAATTCTAAAAAAATAATTATGAAATTTTTAATAATAATAATAATAATAATAATAATTATTATTATTATATAAAGTGAAAACTACTAAATTTATTCAACCATATTTAACTAGATATTTTATAGTTCTGAGATTAAAATAAAAGGTTAGACGAAAATTATATTTATATCTGAACTCCCTCAATTAATTATCTTTATGCTGACCCAGCCATAAATGTTTTGAGGTTTTATGAGAGATATTTTTATCAATTTCTGGGTTCATTCTCTCCATCAGCGCAAAAATAGAAACACTAGGGGCCAATATGATTTTGTCGTAAAATCGGTGTTTTTAAATTTCTTAAAGATATATTCATTTTGGATGATGTAGAGTATGTAGCTTAGCCATCTCTAATAAGTGAAAAATATTTAAAATGTAGATATCATGTAATGGTAAATTTTAAATAAAGGTAAATTCTATATTTTCTACCATAAACTAATAAATTTATGATCTGTATCATATATTTAAGAGCTGGCTATATTTAAAATGGTCAATAAAGTAGATGTGGTTCAAAGCAGTTTACATAAAAATATTATTTTATATTTCTAGAGAAATTATTTTAAAAGTGTAAAACTATTAAAATATGGATATAAAGGATTGCACGAAAGAAAAAACATCTTAGAGACAGCATTTTTTCATTTTGATCTACGTTTGATGATCGTATACACATAAAATAATATAAGTGACATAATTTTACAAAGATTGCTTTAAGAATCGCTATCAGAAATATTTACCACTGCTCTTGATACATAAATTTGGTTTCTAAAGAGAAAGTGTAATTGTTTCAAACCATTGTTGCAAGTGACCTCTACACATACATACATACATACATACATACATACATACATACATACATACATACATACATACATACATACATACATACATACATA